>PVJL010001366.1:168579-271296 GCA_004026885.1 Lyroderma lyra | reverse complement strand
AAAAAAAAAAAAAAAAAAAAAAAAAAAAAAAAAAAAAAAAAAAAAAAAAAAAAAAAAAAAAAAAAAAAAAAAAAAAAAAAAAAAAAAAAAAAAAAAAAAAAAAAAAAAAAAAAAAAAAAAAAAAAAAAAAAAAAAAAAAAAAAAAAAAAAAAAAAAAAAAAAAAAAAAAACCCTATGATAATTCTCAATGATCTAAGCAGTCAAACATAAAGTTATTTGGAATCCAAGAAGGGGAAAAAGGGAAAATGGGGAAGAAAAATATTTGAAGAAATAATTGCTGAAAAATTCCACATTCGATCAAAAACACCAACCCACAGCTGTAGGAAGTTTGGCCATCCCAAAGCAGGATACATACAAAATCACACAGCTGTACGTTATAGTCAAACTGCTAGAAACTCAAAATAAAGAAAAATTTTAACCCTACCAGACCTGAGGCCCTGACCTAACTGTCCCCTATACCTGGGCTCCTGAGCATTAAAGAGAAAAAACCAACATGATAGAGAAAAATGTTAGTTACATGCAAACAAGTGGTTAGAATAAGATGGAACTTGGAGACATTGTAGAAAATAGGTCTACCTTTCATTGTTTTCACGTACTAGGCAAAGTACTGAAAATTAGGTACAGCGGTATAGCGGCAGATTCGGAAATTACCGAAAAATCGGTACAGCGGTCTGGTAGGGTTAAACCAGCCAGAAAAACAAATCACATGACTCACAGGGACACAATAATTTCAATGACTGCTAACTTTTCATCTGAAACAATGGAGGCCAGAGATAATGGAATGATCTTTTCTGAAGTCTGAAAGAGTAAAATCGTTATTGGCCTAGAATTCTATATCCAGCAAAAATATCTTTCAAAAGTGAAGGCAAAATAACGATGCCTCCATTTTCCATATGAAGAAAATGAGGCACAGAGAGAGTTGAGCAATTTGCCCAAGTCACACAGCTAGAAAGGGGCTGAGCTGAGATTCAAATCTCAGGGTTGCCTGATTTTAATGCTCTGGGGTTCTGTGATTTTGATTTCATCCTTGGATTTCCAGATGTTTAATATTATCCCCATTTCATAGATGGGCACACAGAAGCTGAAATGGGAAAAGCAGCTTGCCTGAGGCACACAGTGAGTCAGCAGGAAAAAAATAACATTTCACTTAATCTTCTTCAGTACCCTCTGGTGAACCTTCGGGACACATTTGGGAGTAAAAGGGGGTGCTACCCCTAATTATTCTGGGACAAGAGATATAAGGCAGGATGGATGGGGTCTTATTTTACAGACTCAGTGGGAAGAGGCATCTTGACCTAACATCCCCTCTCCTAAGTTCATAGTGGAGCTGTGACATCACACGTTACTGATGGCTCACAATGACTAAGAAAAGCATGGATTAGCATCTTAATGTCCCAGTGGGGTTACCCACGTGCCCCACCTGGTCAAACTTGCGCTGCTTCTTCTCCAGCGTGCTCACAAGCTGCCGCTGTTGTTCCAGGTCCATGGTGGTGTCATCTAGCTCCTGTTGCAGCCTCCGGCGGCCCCTCTCCAACCGCTCCACAACCTCTGTTTTTTCTGTTAGGCGCTGGGTCAGGACCTCGGCCTCACGGGCTGCCCGGCGCCGTGCTTCCTCCCCTGCCTCCAGTGCCCCTGCCTCCTCCTCCTGGCGCCGCCGCCACTCTGAGAGCTGGGGGGAGGAAACAAGAAGTGGGTGGCAGTCATGTCTATGACCAACGTGTGAGTTAAGTGCCCCATTTCTCAGATGAGGAGACTGAGGCACGAAGAGGGAGATGACTCACTCTATGGGGCTCTTCTGCCTTGAAGTAGGATTGAGGTTGTGAATTCTATCAGCCCCACCTCCTCTAGGAGATTAACATTATTCTCACTGAGTCCCAGAAGATGAATCAGACCTGGTCTCTGCCTTGGAAAACCTCCAGTCTGATGGGGAAGACTGAGTGTCACAGTCAGGGTAATGGAGGCTAAGGTAGAAGTATGGGAACCACGGGAGTCCAGAGAAGAGGTTCAGAATCTGTTTATAACATTCAAGGGAGATTTCCTGGAGGAGGAGGCATTTGAGACGGACCTTAAAGTATGCGTAGTAGTTTGCCAGCTGAAGAAGGATATTTACAGGCATGAATTCAACACTTGCTCACTCAACAGGCACTTCTCAGGGTCCTCCTCATCAGGCTCTATGTTGGCTTATGTTGGGGACCAGATATAACTTTGATAGGGTCCCACTTTAAAGAAGCTCTGCATTTGGTATGAGGGCAGGGGGAATTCACAGGCAGAGAGTGCTCCAGCCCAGGGTGATTGGAGTGGGGGTGTGGGGAGAAAGAAGGGTTGTGGGAGCTCTCAGAAGGGGGTGGTCAGGTACTTCCCATAGCAAGAGAGGTTGATGCTAAGTCCTGAAGAATGAAAAATGTTTCCCAAGTGAAGCAGCGAAGGAGATGTGAGAGATGAACACAGCTAAAGACAAAGGAAGGACCAGAGAATGCAGGACTTCTGATACCCAGCTGAGAGGCACGGGCTTTGTCTCGAGGAAGCTGGGGAGCCACAGGAGGGTTGTGAGCAAGGGAAGGGCAGAGTCAGCTCTGGTGGTAGAAAGACCATGTAGAGGATGAGCTAAAATGGAAAAGAATGGGGGCAGGGAAGCTTGAAGGGAGGCTGAGATAAGGATCTAGGTGGCAGAGGATGAGGTCTAAGCAAGGCTGGGGCTATGTGGATGGAAAGTAGGCAATGAGTCAGAGGGGGACAGAAGGATTGGGGCTTTGCACTGACAGAGGGAGGGCTTTGTACTCCCTGAGGGCTAAGGGAGAGTTAGAGGTGAGACTGGTACCCAGAAATACGGCCTATGATTGGTTGGGCTTTAGGGCTGTCCCTGAGCCAGGGAACTGGGGAGGAAGAGATTGGGGGATTAAATGTCCCCTTGAGGTCTCCCTCTAGGGTTGCTCACCTGGACTTGGGCTGTCTGCAGCTCACGGCCTGCTCGCTCCCTGGCAGCCGCCTCCTCCTCCAGCTGCTCCCGTAGCCCTGCCACCTCAGCTTCCAAGGCTCGTACCCGGGACCCCAAGGCTAACTTCGTCCTGGTCTCCTCCTGCAGCAGCTCCTGTAGATAGAGGGGAGAATGCATGTCAGGTGTTGGCAGAAGGGTGGATGTTGTGTGTGGTGGGTGGGTACTGATGGTGGGCTGCAGTTACCTGGGCATCATGCAGCTGGGCTTCTGTGCTGCTCAGCTCTTTGCTCAGCCTGATGGCTCTGGACTCGGCCTCACTCAGTGCTCCAGACACGTTCTCAAGTTCAGCCTGTGGGAAAGGGGAACCTTCTAACGGCAGCTTCCACCCAGCTGGCCCCATCTACTCCTGCACCTCCAATCCCTACCACGTACGGCCGGTGGGAATGTAAAATGGTGCAGCCTCTGTGGAAAACAGACTGGCAGTTTCTCAAATGGTTAAACATAGAGTTACCATATTGCCTACCAATTCTGCTCTGAAGTATATATCCAAAAGAAATGAAAGCATATTTCTATGCAAAAATGTGTACAGGAGTGTTCACATGAGCAAGAGTCACAATAGCAGGAAGGTATAAACACCCAAATGTCCATCAACTGATGAATGGATAAACAAAAATGTACCCAGGAAATATTCTAAGCACTTTACAACTATTGGCTCACCATTTTCACACACCAACCCTATGAGGTAGTTGCCATTATTATTCCCAATTTACATAAAGGAAAGCTGAGGCACAGAGAAGTTAGAAAATGTGCCTAAGATCATAGAGCTACAAGTAGTGGAACTGAGATTTGAGCCTAGGTAGAATGGCTTTAGAGCTGTGCTGTCCACTAAGGTAGCCCCTAGCCATATGTGGCTATTTAAATTTAAATTTAATAATTAAATAAAATTAGTAAAATGAAATATAAATAAAACTCCAGTTCTTCAGTTGTATTTATCACATTTAGAGTGCTCACTAGCCAAATGGATAGCACAAATACAGTTACATCACTGAAGAAACTCCCCAGTGATGCCTAAAACTGCTGCTATCAGCCACCAAACTCTACTTTTGGTGCCACTTTTACTTTTGTAATATGTAAAGTGCTCACTCCAGTGATCACTACATAGCATGGTTCCATTTGGGACAGCCCCTAGCTGTCTCCCCAAATCCATCCTCCTCTATTTCCACTGTGACAAGCTATTAACTAGCATCATGGCTGCCAGCTAGAAACTAAATTTCCCAGACTCCCTTGCAGCTAGCTGTGTTCATGTGATTACGTTATGGCCTACAGAATGCAAGCAAAGTGATGTATGCCAATTCCGTTCCTTCCTAAACTGGAGCACAGATGTGCCCATAACCCAGATTCTACTCTGAAGATGAAGTCAGTGTCCTCAGGGATGGTGGAGCAACAAGATGAAGGAACGTGGGTCTTGAGTGACCACATGGAGCACAGTGTCCTGCAGCCTTGACTGCTTACCTTGAGCCTGTTTCTTGAGAGAGAAAGGCAGGTGCCTTTTATTTAAGCCAATGAATTCTGGGTCTCTTTGCTATAGTAGCTGAACCTTTACCTTAACAAATACAATCTATTCCTCTGGAAATAAAAACTGTAAGGTATTTTCCCCTGGAGGGAATGGGGAATTAAAAGTCATTCTACCCTCCATTCTTTTTTTTTGGTAGTTCCCTAACTGGGAATCGAACTTAGGCCGCAGCGGTGAGAGCACGGAAGCCTAGCCACTACACCACCAGGGAACTCCCTCCATTCTTTTTTGCTTGTTTGTATTCTCAATAAGGAACATGTATTAGTCATTTCATTAAAAGACATAATACAATTAAATTTTAAAAACCCACTGTTCTCCTAATAGTCACAGAATGATAACTGTCCTCACATGGTTCTAGGCATTCCCACTGGTCTTTTCTAGTCAGACCACAGATGACTGAAGGCTAAAACAGAAGAGTGGAGGGTGGAGGCTGTGGAAGGGTTAAGAGCTAAAGGGCCAGGCAGGCCTGGGTTCAAGTTTTGGCTCTCAGTGACCTTAGACAATCAATTTCACTTCCCTGGCCATCATTTTCCTTGTGTGTAAAGTGGGAATAAGATTAGCATTTTCTTTAAAGGAGAGTCAGGATTTAGTGAAATACATAGGATGTTTGGTACATAATAACTGCTCACCAAATACTAGCTATTCGTGCATAATCATGTCGGATAAGTTGGAAGGGACAATAGGTTGATGTGAACTAAACAGAGGCCCAGAGAGGGAAGGTGTCTCATCCAAGGTCACGTAGCAGAGATCACTCCTGCCCTGGCCACCCCACTTACCTGGGCTCGCTGCAGCTTCTCGGCAACCTCTGCACGTGACCGCTCCCCATCGCCAGCCCGGCCCTGCACCTCCTGCAGCTGTGACTCCAGGCGGCGCCTCCGCTGCTCACCCTCCTGACGTGTGACCTGCAGTTTAGTCAGCTCCATCCGTAGCTCAGATACCTCAGTTTCCAGAGCCACCCGGGTCTTCTCCCATGCACTTTTGCCCTGACAGGGGCGAAAGACAAGCAAAAATTTATGATTACCCCCACCACCCAGGCCAGGCACACTCCTGCCTCAGGGCCTTTGCATTGTCTACTCCCTCTGGAATTCCTCACCATTCTTTAAACACCCAGGCACATTCCTGCCTCGGGGCCTTTGTACTCTCTGTTCCCTCTGCTTGGAACACACTTCCCCCTGATGCCGAGGTGGCTCACTCTTCACTTCCTTCCATTTTTTACTCACCTGTCAACTTCTCACAGAACCCTCCATGCCCTCTAGTTAAATCACAGTGCCCCGACTCAGCACTCTGATCCCCCTTTCCCATTCATCATTTTTCTACAGCAGTTATTACCCTGATAGCTATTTTAAATGTGTTTAGATTGTTTATTCTCTGCCTCTCCCATTAAAACATGAGCTCCACAGGGAAGAGAGCATCGGTGGTTCTGTTCACTGCTGGGTTCCTAGTATTGTCCCTGGAACATGGTATGTACTCAATTCATGCTGAATATAAGGTGAAATGAGGACATGAATATGCAAGGAAAGAACTCCGGACAGATGGGCTGGCTTAGAACCAGCCAGAGGTACCTCCTGTGATGTGGCATCCTCCTCCTGGCCTCCCAACTCCTGCCCCAACTTACCCTTCGGGCCTGCTCCAGCTGTTCCGCCAGTTCTCCCAGCGCCTGGCTGTGGCGCTGCCTCAGCTCCTGCACCGCCACCTCATGAATGCGTGTCTCCTCCTCCAGAGCCTTCTTCAACTCTGTCACCTCCTGTTCCCTCTTGGACCTTTGATTGAGGGAGAAGGGCGGGGAATAGAATTTCAGAACAGAGGAAGGCAGGGACTTTGGGGGAGCCCCTGACAGCGATTGTGCCTGTTTATTGTTTCTCTCCAACGATGGGGACCTCACTCTACATTACCCCAAGGGATCTGGACAGCTATGCTGTGGGAAGAGTGTGGCTTTAAGGATAAACTTCTATTCATTTTTCAACACCCTGTTCAAAAGGCCCCTCTCAAGGTGTCTTCCTGGACTCTGTCCCATAGATGTGGGTTAGGGACTTTCTCTTACCATGTTACACTACTCCATTAAAGCACAATTTGTTCTGGATTGGGTCTGTTTTTTTGTCCGAATCTGCCTCCTCTTAGACCAGAAGTTCCTGGGGGCAATGCCTGGGTCTGACTCATCTCTGTCCCCAGCTGGCCTAGGCCATGCCCAGAGCTGGTGCTTGATAAACAATTGAGTGACTAAACCTCTGTGTAGATGGAAAGCTCACACCCAAGTCCTTCTCCTCCTCTTCTACCCACCCTGCACATGCCCATCTGTGCCAGCCACCAGGCAGGCTGGCCTCACCTGAGTTCCTGCTGTGCATTGGTAGAGTCCAGCGTGTCCTCCAGTTCGCCCCGCAGTGCCTCCAGCTCTTCGCCCAGGTCCCGGCGCTGCTTCTCCGCCTTGGCCCTGGCCATACGCTCAGCCTCCAGGTCTTCCTGGGCCTCAGCCAGCCCTGCTTGTGCCTCCCGCAGGGATTTGAGAAGCTGGGCCCGGGCCCCGCCCTCTTCCTCCACCCTGGGGGTGGACAAGGACCATGGAGTTAATGCGGAGGCAGGCAGGGACAAGGATGACTTCTGCGGGCAGAAAGGCCCAGATGTGGACCTTGAGGGGGCCAGTCCCAGTTTCAAATGTCAGCTCTGCCCCTGAGAATATGCCTCCAGTCCTCAGAGCCTTTTTTCTCAGCTGCAAAGTGGGAATGACACTAACAGTAATCCCTGGGACACTTACTAAGCTCCTGACACATGAAAACCCTTTACTTTATCATCTCACTTCATGCCAAATGAGGAAACTGAGGCACAGAGGCAGGAAAGTACTTGCCCTAGTCACATGGCCAGTGAGTGGCAAAGCTGACCCCAGAGTCTCACCATGTAACCCCTACGGGACATGGACTCTTGCAAAGAGAAGCTGGGTCAAGGGGCAGTGCTGCTGATTGGGGGTTAAGTCCTCAGGGAGATGTGCAGACCACATCTCCTGAACCACCTGTCCTGGCAAGTGACACCTTCCTGAATGGTAGGCTCCTGGTCTACGAGGTGACATGAACACCCCACTTCACAGGGTTGCCATAAGGATGGCAATAAAAATAATGAATATAAATAAAAGGTTACATGCTGTATGATTTCTCTTACATGAAATATCAAGAATAGGCAAGTCCTGTGTGGACAGAAAACAGACTGGTGATGCTAGGGGGTGGGGAGAGAGGGAAATGCAGTGACTGCCTAATGGGTACCAGGCTTCCTTCTGGGTGATGAAAATGTTCTGGAACTAGATGGAGGTGGCGCACAACATTGTGAATATACCAAATGCCACTGAATTGTACACTTTAAAGTGATTCATTTTATATTCTGTGAATTTCATTTTAATATAAAAAAATAAAAAATATTAAGAACACATGAACAAAAAAATGAAAAGTAGTAACAGACACATTGAGCATTTACAGAGGGATAAGGGTATGCCAAGCATTTTGTGAGCACCTTCTTATTTGATCCCCACACTAACCCTAGGAGTGGCTTCTATAATCACTCCCATTTTACAGATGAAGAAACCGAGGCTAGAGGTGTTATCACTGGGGTGAGGTCACATGGCCAGAAAAGGGAGGAGCAGGATTTGAACTCAAGAGTGTGTATTCTTCAACATCACACACACACACACACACACACACACACACACACACACACCATGTACTAGTACTTCTAAGAAGTATAGTTTTTCCTATAATCAGCAGTGTCTCAGATAGTATGAAGTATAAATGAAGTACAGTGGGTAAAAAGCATGTGCAATACCCAGCGCCACATGTGGCCCAACAGTCGTGAATAACTGTCATTGTAATGATTATGAGTCCTAAGCCTGCCAGACTTATCAAATCACAGCTGATTCTAGGCGTGTGGTGTTGGGAGGTTGAGCAGTGAGGAGGAAGAAATCACATTTTCTTATCCCAACTCTGCACCCAGAACAGTGCAAGTTACTAGATATCAAGGCCTTGTTTCACTTCCCCCTAAATGAGGTGGGCTTAGAACTCTTGCTAGTGCCATTTTGCACAAGGGGACACTGAGGCTCAGAAGGAGTGTGGCATGTGCGTGACTGGTGAGTGGCTCAGCCAGGCTTTGCAGCCAGGAGGGTGTTGCTAGGGTGCCCTCCACACTGGCAGGCTATGCGCCCGTGCTGCATACTCCTCCAAGCCCGCCCATTGCACCTGGCCAGGGAAGCCTGCAGCTCCTCCTCCTTGCGACCCAGCTGGACCCGCAGCTCCTCCATTCGTTGTTGCTGCTCCACCATCTGTTCCTGCAGCTCTGAGCTCTCCCCATCCAGCCGTCGCTTCAGCTTCTCAAGTTCTTGGCGGCTCTTTTCTTCCTTCCGCAGGCGATCTGGAGGTGTGAGAGGGGGGCCATGTACAAAGGCTCTACACCCACACACCCAGCAGATCCCATGGGGACCCACAGTCCCTAAACGTGCAGGGTGTAAGTCCCACTCAGCCTCTCCCTCCATGCCTCTTTCTCTTTTCGACTCCCCCATCTCGGGGAGCAACCCACTGTCCCCCAGACTCACAGCCAGACCCCCAGGTGAGGTCCTCTCCTCCTCGCCTCCAATAACAGCCCCTGCCCCTGCTCACTGACTCTTTCTGGCCTGTCCTCTCTTTCCTGTCTCCTCAACCCTCTCCTGCACTCCCTCCCTCCTGCTTCTGATTCTGAGTCCATACCAAGGGAGAGAGAGACAAAAAAGTGTCTCAAACAGTGAGTGGGGCAGTCAATAGAGAGAGAGGGGGACCCAAGACACCAAGGAGAGAGCAAGAGAATGGGATTGAGAGAGACAGAAACTATGTAAGAGCTGGGAGGACACCCACTCTGTCCTGAGCCTACTTTCCTGCCCCCAGTTAGCAGATATGACCACTGAGGCCCTGCAGGACTGGGGGCTCTCCTGGGGCTTTCTGAGGGAGTGTGCACAGCCCACCCCATGGCTCCCCACTTGGGGGTGAACGCTCACCTTCCATGTCTGCAATTGTGGCCTCGTATTTTAGTCGGAGCTTATTGAGGCTCTTGACCTTTTCCTCCTCCTCAGCTGCCTGGGATGAGAACTCGGCCAAACGCTCCTCCAGCAGCCTCCGCTCCTGCGGGTAGTAGGAGGTGGGCAGCCATCAGAAGCAGCCCCCGGGACCGTATCTGTGGTGTCATCCTCATTTGCCTTTCTGCTCATCTCCAGCCTTCCCCGACCCTTCTGCTCCCAAGCCCTTCCTCCCTTCCCATTATCCAGGGTCTATATACCTGCTCCAACCCACCAGTGCATGTCCGTCAACTGCGGTGTAGACTCCCATTATTGGGACTGCACCACCATTCACTGACCACTATCCTGCTGAGGGACACTGGGAATGATTCAGATCATTTGCTCTCACAAAAAACACTGCAAGCAGCATCCTTGCATGCCTGCTGCATTTGTGTGTAAGGTCTGGACACTTGCTACTGCCCAAAGTATGGTTCATGAACCATCAACATCACACAGGAGCTTGTTAGAGAAACCAAGTCTTAGTTCCACCCCAGACATGCTACATTAGATCCTGCATTTTAACAAGCTCTCCATATGATTCCTGAGCACTCAAGAGTTTGACAAACACCAGCCTAGAGCAGTACTTTTCAAATTGTGAGTGGTTTTGGAAATCCCATGTAGTGGGGCAGTATGACCCTCAAAAGAAGGAAACAGAACAGAGTAGTGTTCCAGAAAACAATTCATTCTTGAGCTCTCTCAACTCAGGCATTGATCCTTGGGAAGCCTAACATCACCTTGACCACTCCAGAACAGATCAGGCCATGACCCTCATTGTTTTCTGTTCTTTTCTAACACAGTTTATAATAATTAAGTCACAAAGTATAATTATGTTTATTTCCTCTGGTGACCCTTTCCCCCATCTGTGAGGACATGAACAGTTTTCTAGTTCAATGCCACATCCCATCTTCCTAGTCCAGTCCTGGCTCTGGGATGTTAAAGATGGTGGCAGATTCTTCATTAGGTCCCCATCCAGGGGCAGAGTCTAATTCCCCACCCCATGAAGCTGTGACTACTTTAGGTTTAGTGGTGTGCAATCTATAACCTGTAGGCCAAATCTGGCCCACTGCCTGTCTGTATAAATAAAGTTTTATTGGGACAGAGCCATGCCCTTTTGGTTACTATCATTTGTGGCTGCTCTCAGACTACAATGGCAGAACTGAGTGGTTGTGACAGAAATGGAGTGACCCACAAATATTAACTATCTAGCCTTTTAAAGAAAATGTTTGCCAACACCTGATCTATAGAATTCAGTGGAAGTGAAGCTGAGTCAGTTCTAGGCTTAAGCCTTTAAGAGGCCTGGCTGCTTCTCTTCCCTTTCTTGGAGACCTGAGTTGGGTCAGAAATTCAGGCTCTCCTGTGGGGAAAGAGGCCACACAGAAGAGCACAAGATACCAGATATCCAGGCCCTGCCACCATGCAACGGTGGCTGCCAGAAAGAGCCACAGGCATGACATGGTTTTCAGCCATGTGGCTTTGGGTGTCTTACAATACAGCAATAGGTAACAACACATAGTAGTTGCTCAATAAATGCCTCCTTGAGTGACAGTGTGACAAAGAGAGGCAAGGGGAGAGAAAAGGTTCAAGGGAAAAACAGCCAAAACAGAGAGTTTTGGAACCAGCTGGAGGCAGATGCAGAGAGAGATCCACATGCCACCAATGTGCCCCCATCCCCACCACTGCTGGGAGCTCACTGGCCACCAACCTTGCTCAGCTTGGCATTCTGATCTTCCAAGAGCAGCAAATCTTCCTCAAATTTCTTCAGCTTTGCCTCTGTTGTCACCTTCTCCAGCTGCAGCTTCTGCCTTGCCCCCTCCTCAGCCTCGAGGTGTGTCTCCAGCTCCTAGAATAAGGAGAGGGGGAGGTGAGGACCAGAGGTTGGGAGCTGAGGTGGAGGGGGCAGTTCACAGACTCCCAGGGCTTGAGGTTCAGACAGGTCCACACTGTGGGTGACACTGGGAATGATCAAACCCTTACCTTCATGTTTTATTCATTAGCTCAATAAGCATTTATTAAGTATGTACTGTGTGCCAGGCACTCTTCTAGGCACCGAGGATAGATAAAAATTTTTGTCCTTGGGGAAACTTCATTCTTGTGTGTATGTGTGTGTGTGTGTGTGTGTGTGTGTGTGTGTGTGTTTCTGTGTTTGACGATTTGATCAATAAACATAATAAATAAATACGTCATGTAGATGAGTACTGTCCCCTACAGCAGTGACCAGGCACATGTGGTGACTTTGGTGTGAAATTAGAAATTAAGATGGTTTATTATGCGCTGCCTTGACATCCAGTAAAATTGGGAGAACCTAAAATGACCTAAGGACAAGCCCTGCTACCTGCTCTGTTCCCATGGATAAGGTCCCCTAGCCAAGCAACTCTCTGTAACTTGGGGACCAGGCACAGTGCCTACTTTATGCCTGTGGAGTGGATGTCAGTTGCCTGTCAGGCCTTGGAATTTAGTCAAACAAACCAATCACACCTTCCTGCAGGAACCAGGGGACACCTCACCCTCTTGTTCCTACAAAGTTGTCTGCCATGGCCACAGTTTGTTTAGTCTATTCCTAAGTGCATCCCTGTGTGGCTCTCTGTGGCATGGTGTCTGCCCCTCTCAGGCTGTATTTGTGACTAATAGACTGCTGTCTATCACATCTGTCTAGGTTCAGGTGTGGTGTGTCAGGACATCTCCATAACCAAAGGGTGGCATCCCTCCCTCACCAATGGGGTAAAGAGAAGGTGATTAAAACACACCTAAGATCTTGAAATGTGGCCCAAGCAACAGAATTTTCCATTTTATTTAATTTTATTTATTTTAAATTTAAAAACAGACATTGAATCACTGGAAAACTTTTAAGTATGTATGGGACAACTTGGGTATGTAAATCTACTTTTTCAACTGAGGAAGTTATGAAATACAAATGCAGATGAAGTACTGCCAATGACCATTTAACATCTGAGTTGTGATTTGCCACAGTGTGAAATACACACGGGATTTTGAAGGGCAGCCTGCCTGTGAATGCAGCAGCTCAGAGGCAGATGGAGCCAGGAGGTGGACAGTGGCAGAGAACAGAATACTCTAGTAACTTCAGCACCTAGATCCAGCCATACCTGAAGCTCATACATTCTGGAGTCTCCCATTATTTGGACCAAAAAAGTATTATTTTTGCTTGAGCCACTTTGAGCTGAGTTTTTTGCAAATTCATGGCCCAAAGAGACATGGTTAGTAGAAGCAAAGGTAGGCGGGGTAGATAGGAGGGTGTGGGGGAGATGGCCTCTGGCTACTTGGGGACCAGACCTGTATGTGCTGCTGCAGCCTCTTCTTCTCATTTTGCATCTGGCGGCTGCATTCCTCCTCCTCACCCACACGGGCCTCCAGCTCTGCTACCACCAGCTCCAGCTCTTGCTTGCGGGCTGCCAGCCGCCCCCGGGTCTCCTCAGCCTCAGCACACAGCTCTGCCTCTGCTCGCAGTTGCTCTGCCAGGCGGGCACGCTCCTCTTCCAGCTGGGGATGGGGTAGAAGGTCAGTGGTCAGCAAGCTGTGCTCCCAGGATGACCCTCAGTGGAGCACCAGGTCCCTTCTGCCCCCTGATTTGCTTTGCCTTTGAGATACAGGCCCTGAACCCATTCTTGCCCCAGGTCCCCAGCTCAGGATGATTCCACATCCTTCTAGTCACTGAGTGAGACCTGTGGGTACCATCCTCTCCCTCAGCTCCTCACAGCCCATCAGTCTCCAGGCCCATCCATCCCCCCTGCCTCGACTCTCTCTGCTCTGTCCCCACTTTGTCCCCCTAGCCCCAGTAGGCTCGGGCCTCATCCTCTCCCAATAGACTCTCTCCCCAGCCTCCTTCCCAGACTCCTGGCCTACCATCTTCCCAGTAGACCCTTCAGATAGCTCAGACAGGTCTTTCTACCATCTCACATTTTATTTAAAACTCCTAGGCCTAGCAATTTAACCAAAGAAAATAATTCAGAAAAAGCAAACAGAAAAATGCTCAAAGAAGTTTGCCTGAGCATTATTTTAAGATACCAGAAATATAGGAAACAATGAATAGTCCACAGACTATAAACCATAGCCCTGCCTCATGGCAGAGCCCCTAACTACCCCAATCCTGGAACCCAGGTGCCTGAGCATCTTGGTTTGGCAAAACTAGCCCCTTACCCAATACCCTTGCTACATCCCCAGGACCCTGCCTCCTGCATATCACAACTCAACCACACTACACAGTTTGGGTTCCTATTAGGACCCAGTACACCTTCACTCTGCCCTATCTACCCCTTCTCCCCACAGGCCTGTCCGTGGCACAGCGGCTCAGCTGAAAGCACCACCCCTCTCAACCTGGCTTGATCCTCAGCCATGCCCACCCAATGGCCCCACCTCTTACCTGTGCCAAACGGCCCTGGAGCTCGCCCACCTCGCGAGCACTCTGCTGCTGTAGCTCCTGTACTTTCTGCAGCTCCTGAGCCCGCGCTTGCAGCACCTCATCCTGCCGTGTCACCTGCAGCAGTGGCTTCACCTAGAGGGAGGTCAAGATGGTGGAATACGTGGGAGGCCGGTTGGCCTAGGAGCTAAGAGGCAGATTCCTGGGTTTCAAGGGCAGCTCCTCCACCAACTGGCTGAGTGACCTTAGGCAAGCACGTTAGTGTCCTCATCGATAAATGCGGATGATAACATCCCCTGCTGCATAGGGTTTTCAGAATGAGTGAATGACTTAACACTTGTAAAGATCCTAGAACAGTCAGGGGGACATGGCAAACAGCCCTAAAAGCATCCCGTTTTTTGTTAAATAAACCCTTTGCATACAAGACACACTGGCCGCTGTAACACAGTATTTCTCAAAGTTCTTAGTCCCAGGTCCATGATGAGACACACTTTACGTGGTGCGATTCAGGTTAGAATGACAGGTGCCAGCTACACATACATCAATAACTGAAATGGAAGTTTCACAAAACCACTCTCCCTCTGGTTAAGTGGGATACACTCTGATAATTTCTGTTCTATTGCTTTCTGTTCGGTTCTTAGCTCTAAGTGATTCTTCTCTACTCGCATTTTTTTGTTCTATTTTCTTTTCTGCCCTAATTCATAGCATTTATCACAGCTATAACTTTGTATTTATTTGTGGGATTCATTCATTGATGCCATTCAACCCTATTCCAGCCCCCAACCTAAGATAGGCAAACTTTTTCTTAAAGTTTACCAACTAGGAAATACTTGAGGCTTTGCAGGACACCCTGTCTGTTTTATGACTCCACTCAGCTGCTGTAATGCAAAAGCAGCCACAGACAATACATCAACCAGTGGGCATTTACAAAAACAGGCATCTGGCCTGTGGTGTCTGACCCCTGCCCTAGACCATGGGCTCCATGGCCTGTTTTTATTCACCATCTTATGCTCCCCTAATAAGTTACTGGCACATAGTAGGTACTCAATTAACACTGGCTGAAGGCATGTAGGTTGACAGCTCAGACACTGTATTCAGAATTACACTGTATTCAGAATTTCCTATTAGGGGAACATCCTGCCCTTAAGCTCACAGAGGGCCTGATGACTCGGTTCTACCCATCCGCTTTGGGTGGGCCTGTAACACCAGCCTGGCTCATTTGTGACTGATCTAGGACGGTCACATGATTCCAGTCAGGCCATGAAAATGAAACCTGGGACACTGAGCTGTGAGATAAGAAAAGCCCACATTAGTGTAGCTGTGGGGGTGGGAAGGCAGGATCTCAAATCTTCTGGTGGCTCCCATGGGGGAGAGTCTACAGGTGACCATTATGGAAGAAAGTCAAATGTGAGAGAAAGAATTTCTATCAGATTACTGATGTCGCTGTTTGGGCCCTTATGCAATAAAGGGTTAACTCAGGAGGCCTGAGTTGTTCAAAACCTGCTCATTTCAAAGGAATGACCGGCCCTTTCCCAGCTCCTGGGAGATAATCTCTAAATACTTGGAACATCCTTCCTGGTAAGAGTGACTTTGCTCATCTTGGGGGGCTTCTACCACATGGTGTCAACTTGACTTCTGGAAGGGCAGGAGATCAAATGACTTAGATCAACCTTATGGACAGTCAGCGATGACGACTGACCCCAATAAAAACCCTGGGCACTGAGGCTCAGGGGAGCTTTCCCAGGGGGCAATATCCCATATGTACTGTCACATGTCATTTCTGGAAGATTAAGTGCTATCTATATGACTTCCCTGGGAATGAGAACGGGAAGCACCTGGTCTCTCCTGGATTCTGCCTTATGTACCTGTTACGGTCACTGATGTTAATTTCCATCCTTTCACTTTAATAAACTGTAACCACGAGTAAGAAGGGGGACCCCCCAAAAATGGAATTATCTTCTGGAGGGCAGGCCCCTCATAGTACAGGCTTCCTCCCACTAGATGAGTATTCCAGGAACCCATCTGCATCGGTGTGCCACCTGGCGTTGTTGCGAGAGGCTGCGCTTGACTCCAGTGAATTTTTTTTGGAGTCTATTCCAGTGTGTTTGCCCATTTCATGATGAGCAACTTACGCAAACAACGTGTGGTATGACAATGCACCTGCCCACACCACTCTGAGTGTTTTAGCAGTTTTTGACCCAAAATGACATGACCCCAGTATCCCACCCTCCCTGTTCACCCAATCTTGCCCCCAATGCCTTTTTTTTTGTTTCCCCAGATGAAAAAAGTCGTCAAAAGGAAAAGTTTTGCTGATGGGGAAGAGGTGAAATAAAAACAGCAGAAGCACTAAAAGGCATCAAAACTGACAAGTTCAAAAACTTTTGAGCCGTGGAAAAAGCATCTTGATAGGTGTATTACATCAAATGGAGGGTACTTTGAACATATGAGAATAAATACACAATTTTTTATAAATAAATTCTGGAGTTTTGGGGTCCCCCCTCATATAACAGCTTTTCTAAGTTCCAATGAATGATTGAATCTGAGGGGCTCTTTGGGACCCCCAACTCAGTCCTGGATGTAGCTGCACCTGAAGCTGTCCTTTTACCCATGTTGGTTTGAGTCAGGTTTTGTTACTTGCTACCTAAGGAATCCTGGCTCACAAAGGCTGGGCTGATTGGTCCCATTTTCCAGATGCAAAAAACTGAGGCCCAACCAAAAAAAGTCACTTGATCAAGCAGACCTGCTCCCAAGGTCCTGTCCTTGCTGCTCAGGCTATCTCATCTCCCCAGGTGCCCTCACCTTGATGAAGAGACGCCACCACTGCCAGTGTCTCAGCTTGAGGTAAGCCGCACAGTTCCGCTGCATGACCCTTAGCGCACTCTGCTGCTGCTGCCGCTTCTGGAAGGCTCTGAGTGGGGAGACAGGCGCATGGGACGGTGGGGGCTTGGCCCTGGCCTGCCCCCACTATCCCCCATAGCTACAGAGTGAAGCTCCTTTCAACTAACCAATCACTATTAAATGCCTACTGTGTGCAAGCACCATTCTAGTATTGGTAAATCTTGTGTACAGTTCATCGGTCCTCTTGCCCTCGATTCTCTCTGCCCTGTCCTCTCCTCTCTGACCCCACAGCCCCAGTTCAGGCCTTATCTTCACCCACCTGGACCCTCACCCCAGCTTCCTCCCCAGTCTCCCAGACTCCTTCAGTCCACCCCCAACATGCCTCCAAAGGGATCTTTCTATACCCACTCCTCCCCTGCTCACAGCCCTCCTGTGGCTCTCCAGTATCCCTGGACAATGTCCCCAACCCTCAGCCTGGTGTGTGGAAGTCTCCTACTTTCTGATCCTTCCTCTGGGCCAGTTCCAAGGGAGAAAGAGACACTCCTACAAACTTCCTGCATTCCAGAAGTGTGCCAGGTTCTCACATTACCTAGCCTTTGCATAAGCTGTTGCTCCTGGCTGGAACCCTTTGTCTACCTGGTCATCAAGTGTAACCTGGCATTGTCCTGGCCTGCAAGGCCTCCTGCTGTACTTGTACAACCCCCATCAAAGCACATCTCACCCTGGACTGTCACATTTTGTGCCGGTGTATGTATTTCTTTCCAGACTTGAGTCCCTAAAGGGATTGGCCAGTGGAATGACCATCTTTTTCTTTCTTTTTTTTTTTGGTATGTGGGTAGTTCCCTGGCCGGGAATCGAACCTAGGCTGCAGCACTGACAGTGCCAGCGCCGAAAACTTAAGCCACTATACTACCAGGGAACTCCAAGGAATGACTATCTTGACCTAGAGCTTTCTTTGTGTTAGTACTGAAAATCATATACTAATCCTGGAAAACCTCTAGTCCCAGAAAAGTGGGATGCCTGGTCACCCTATGGTGGAATCTAGCTTTTCTCTGTGTCCTTAGCATCGCTCAGCACTGGGCCTGCCCACAGGAGCCTCAGGGACTGTAGAACATGAAGCCTAGGCACTTAGTGGTTCCATCCCTTTGTCTCTCAGCCATTCTACCATGTTGGAGGCCCTGATACCTGGAGTCATCTGGTCAACCCCTCCCTGTCCCAGCTTTAGCCAATGGGACCCCAGAAGACAGTGTGGTGCCCCACCTGCGAGCCAGGTATCCTCGGGCAGCTGCCTGGAAGGACACAATGATGTCTGTGACCTTCAGGTCCCGTTCCTCTTCCAGTTGGGCCAGGACCCCTGCCCGGAAGAATATCTTGCTCTGCCCCACACGGTAGAGGTTGGGGTCCAGTTCTAGGGCCTGGATCTGTGAAGGGTGTGGGGAGGGGATGAGGAGGAGGAGGAGTGATGACTGGGGATGTACCAGCACCTCTCCTCCACACCTGAGACAATGCATATGCACACACATACACTTGCACCTCCCAGGCTCCACAGCACACTCACCATCTTCTCACAGGCCTGCTTCCCATCCATAAAGCCCTTGGGGATGGCATTGGGTGTCAGGATCTCATACCTACAGTGGGTGGGGAGAAATAGGGAGTGCAGAGTTACAGCAAACTGTCACCCTGGCTGGCAGTGTGGTCAGAGTGACAAATAGCGACAACAATAACGATAATTAACAAGAACAGTAAAAAAAAAAACAAAACATTAATTTATTTACTGAGTACCACACACTGGGCTAAGAGCATTAACACTACCACCAATGACACTGACAATAAAAGCTCCCACTTCTTGAACACTTAGTACCTGCTGACTGTGAGTGTTTTATTACATACACCACCACCATATTTCATTGAGACATGAAACAACAGTGGGTCTTAGAATGGAAATGTGAGAATAACAAAAAATAGCTGCTGGTGTTTTTGAATACTTCTTATGGTTAACGCCCTGAGCTACAAGCTTTAAAGTAGTTTCTTTCAAATTTCTTAGTGCAACTCAGAGTAAAACAATACATTTCATAAACACATACATGCCTGTCCTCTGAGCCTTTCCCCTGCTGTGCTCTTCCGGGATTTTGAAATTGCATATAAAATAATGTATGATATATATACAATAATATATGAGGACTGTCCAGAAAGTATCTGGCCATGTAATTGTTTTTTTATATTGACAATGGCTGGATTTTTTTCTGGACAGCCCTCATATACACACATATACACACATATGTCATACATAATATACACTATTTTATGATTGGTGATTGAGAAATGTGTGTGTGTGTGTGTGTGTGTGTGTGCGCGCGCACGTGCACGTTTCTCAATTACTGGGGATCTTGTCAAAATGCAGATCCTAATTCACTAAATCTGTGTGGAGCCTGAAAATTCGCATCTCTAACAAGCTGCCAGGTGATGCTGGTGATGCTGGTCCAGGGATACGCTGATCAGATGTCCCATTTTAAACAACAGAAAACAACGATACTGTCTCATTTCAAACAGTATGTATGGTCAGCCTACTAACACCTTGAATTTAGCCCAGTAAGATTAGGCATACCATTTGAAATGGAACAGTACGGTTGTTTTCTGTCCTTAAAACGGGACATCTGGTCAGCCTATCCAGGGACCACACTGAGTAGTAAACTACAGATCTATACTGTTCAGTACAGAAGCTATTGGCCACATGTGACTACTGAGCCCTTGCAATGTGGCTTGGGGAACTGAGGAACTAGATTTTTAATTGTATTTCATTTTCACTAAGTGAAATTTCCATTTAAAAACTAAAGCAGTGTAAAAAATTTTTCTGCTAAACACAACATCATTGTTTTGATAGGACTACATTTCACTTTGAGCACTGGAAATTTAGTGTCCAAATTGAGATGTGCTGTAGGTGTAAGACACACCGCATTTCAAAGACTTGGTAGGAAAAAAAGTATGCACAATAACTCACTACTAATTTTTATACTGCTTACATGTTAACATCGTGGGTGTATTAGGTTAGTTATAGTATCTTGTCAATATTAATTCCACCTGTTTCTTTTTACTTTATAAAAATATAACTACTAGAAAAATTTAAATTGTATACTGGGCTCATGTTCTATTCCTAATGGACAGTGTTGCTAAATGAGGTATAATTTTTGTTACAATATTTACCATATTATTTGCTTCTTGTGCATTAATTACTTTTTGTCCTATCCTATTCCACTGCATTTTTAAAGAAACGCCGATTGCAACATGCCGATTGCAACATGCTCATTGCAATGTAGGGTCTAAGCCCTTTCTCTCAGGGAGTGCACTAAGTGGGTAAGTATTGCTCTCCAACATCACAGAGGAGAAAACTGAGGCCCAGCAAACCTAAGGAACTTGCCCCGAGTCCCCTGGCTCAGAAGTGGCAGTGGAGGATTCTGGATACAAGTATGGTGCCTTCCACTCTACCCCTCCGCCCCCTCACCTCTGCCGGAACTCCTGGAAGAGAATGCGGTTGGGGAAGCCCTGGCGACAGATGCGGATGCCCTCCAGGACACCATTACAGCGCAGCTGGTCCAGCACCAGCCTGGGCTCCAGCTTTCCCGCCTGCAGAGAGAAAGAAGGACACGCAGGTTGTTGCGGGACCGCAGGTCGGGGTGGGAAATAGGGGGGACCGGGGGAGGGGACAGTATGGCCACTAGGAGGCGCCACTCACAGAATGGCCACACGGGGGCACCACTCGTTGGAAGATAAAGGGAAACCAAATGGAATGGCCCTTTTGGCCTGTCAAAAAGTTGTTGGCAATTTCATAAGGTTCAGCCTAACTTATTGAGCACTTACTACGTGTCAGGCAGAAATCCCTGCCCTGAGAGAGCTCACAGTTCAGTGCGAGAGATTGACAATAAATGTGGTCAAGAACTCACTAATAAATGAAAGTAAATAACAATAAGTGCTATGAACAGAGCAGGAGGCAGGCAGGGTGGGAGGTCTGAATTAGCACATATGATAGTTGGCCAAGGTGGTGTTTATGAACAAAGCCCATAAATCATTATTTTTGGTAAAAATGGTAAGAATCTGAACAGTACAAACATTCAATGATACATTCCAAAAGAGACCTTTTGCCTTGCCCAGGTCAATACAATCCCCAGTTTCTTATGGAACCTTCCAGATCAGTTGTTCTCAGCCCTGGCTACACACTGGTACCTGATGGGAAACTTAAACAAATCAAAAGCCCCCCAAATCCAATGCTCCAGCCCTAGCCCAGGGCAGACTCAATATTTGGGGGATAGGAATGAAAACATGACAACCATCAGTCTCTTTTTCTAGGGCCACCTAGGCATATCTAATATTTATGCATCCAGCGAATATTTGTTGAATATTCACTGTTTGCCACACATTGTTCTAGGTACTGGGAACTCAACAATGATTAAGGAGATAAAAGCCTCTACCCTCAGGGTGTTTATAGTTCTGACAAAAGGGGGATCCTGTTTACTATACATGTCCCCTCTTCCTTGGCACTAAGGCTTCATATTGTGGGAGGAAACTATTCCTCCCACTCTGCTCTGTCCACAAGTGGCTAGAACTGAAATCATCCTGGCTCCATTCACGGTCATGTGATCTACGCCTGGCCAATCACACAGACAGGGACTGGTTCAGGGATGGACACAAGAGCCACACTGGCCAATAAGAGCCCTTGGACTTCTGCTAAACTAGAGTCATTGGGCAAGAGGTCCCCTCTTTTTCCCCTAGAGTTGTTGAGCCCTATGATAGAATGAAAGCCTGGAACCACTGGCGGCTTGCCTTGCCACTCTGAGGAGGGAATGAGAGATTTCTTAAGAATGAAGCCAACACATAAAAAAGAAGAGCCAAGCAAAGGAAGAAGATTCCTGACACCAGCATTTGAGCACCTGGACCCAGCTATACCTGAACCCAATAGTCGAATTTTCAATTATGTGAACTTATACATTCTCACTTCTGCTTAAGCCAACGATGACCCTCTCACAATCAAAAGACAGGAAAAAACGATTAAAATTGTAATAACTCAATATATGTGCATATTGATAACAAAAGATGAATAGAAGTCACACTTAATTTCTGCAATTACAAGAGGTGCTCAAAGTGATTACCATCAGTATTTATGTAATACATACATAACATCTCTTAAAATGTGTATACATTTTTTGGCACCTCTGGTATAGAAGTAAATGTGTGTATACATATATGTGTGTACATGTGTATACCTATGTGTATGCATATGCATAGCTCTGTTTACTGAGAGGTCCTGGGAGTTACACCCTTGTACCATTGAGCACCCAGATCTTCGATTCTAAGTTATATTTCCTTAATAATAAGCCACCATCAATTGTAAGACACATTGTTATTTTATATATCCCCAAGAAAGAAAAACTGCTGTCAATCAAACTGACAAGCCATTGATTATAAGCCACATCCCAACTCAGAGATTCTAATGTGTCAGAAATAAATGTGTCTTGGATTTGATAAAATACAGTATTTGCAGACAAGAGAAAAGAGGCCACCCACTCAATAACCACAGCTACTTTCTGAGGACAGTGTGAGCACCTAATTTTGTGGTCACGTTGACTCTTCTCTACAGGTCCCATTCTCTGATTTTCCCATCAAAAAACCTTTTAGTGCCCTGGGAGGCCAGGCATGGTCTCCCCACAACTACATAACAGCCCCAACCCCAGTGACCTTCTTTCTATCCCTTGGTCCTTCCACACTCCAACCTACCACAGGTCCTTTGCATAAACTGTTCTTGCTCAGAATACCACTTATCCTTCAGAGCTCAGTTGTCTCCTCCTGCAGTGAGCCTTCCCAGACTTCACTGACCAGATCAAACCTTAAATGATTCTTACCACCTCTACAAATTCAACTGGACGTTCATTGTGGGTGGTTAGTTCAATGTCTTTTCTTTTTAATGGGCACATAGTAGGTGCTCAATAAAATCTAGTCCTATGAACAAATGAATTTTCCTAACAGGCATACAGTCTGAGAGGAGAAGTAACTTACTCAAAGTAATGCAGCCAGTCAGAGGTGAGCCTGGGAGAAGACGTGGCACCAGCCAAGTCCAACAGTCCAGGCCTTTATCTGCTTCCTGAGCTGCCCCTCTTTCCCAGGCTAGGTCACTTACCCTCTTCTCATGGTTGGGTACGATACAGCGAACAAAGCTGGGGTTGGTGTTGCTGAGTGTGGCCATGAGGCGGCTCAGGGACTCCTTGTAGAGCTGTCCCACTGTCCGGAACATCCCTCGGCGGGGGCGGCCACCTGGTGGGCCATCCCCAAGGCTGCTCACCTGCTCCAGCCCCACGATGCCCTCCACTGTGTGAAGAGGAAATCAGATGTAGGGTGAGAATGGGATCTGGGGTCAGTTTAGGGGGACTGGGTTTGCCAAAGGTCAAGGGTCTTACCATTTAAAGGACCTGGCACTTTACATATGAAATACCTCACACTGCCTAGTAAGGCAGGTATTACCAGCCCCATTGGACTGACAGGCAAGCAGGCTCATAAAGATAGAAGACTGCCAAGACCACACAGCTTAGAAATTGCACATCTAGAATTTGAACCTAAGCTGTGTGAGTCCTCTTGAACCCTGGCCTCTGACACCTCTTCTCCTCAAGGATATGATCTCCATGTTCCTTATCGATAAATGGCAATGATGACAACAAATGTTTGCTTAGCACATATTCTCTGCTGGGCACTGTTCAAAGAACTTTACATACGCCGGCTTATTTATAGGCCTGTAAGAACTGCCCCATTTTACAGATGAGGAAACTGAGGCACAGAGAGGGAAAAGGGTAATCACAAACACAGCACAGTTATGTTTTTAGAAACCCAAAACAGAGTAACATTTAAAATGTAGGGGGTTCCCTGGTGGTGTAGTGGCTAGGCTTCGGCACTCTCAACGCTGCAGCCTGGGTTTGATTCCCAGCCGGGGAACTAACCCCCAACACAAAAAAAAGTAATAAAGTCTGGCTTTTACACACAATATCTGAAATAAGGCAGTCTGCCTCCATTGTAAGCATTTTTCTTAAAAGGCCTGATTTTGTGGTAACTGTTTCTCTGTTGTCGTTTGATGGTGTTACTTCAGCTAGTGAGGAATACTCATTCCTTTGTCTTGAATTTGATGATCAAATCATGCCAGGTTTCTCAGGATCCTGTAAATGGGGCAAAATCTGATGTCCTGCTATCTCCAGTGGTGAGGGTCTTCGAAGGTCAACCAGATAATCTGCATCTAGGCAGGACCTAGTGTACAGTGCGGGCTCAGATATGGCATTTTCCTTCCCAGGTTGAAGTCTCTTTCCCATCACCATACTCCCACTTATTATCAAAATGATAATTATCACTTATTAAGCTCTT
Source organism: Lyroderma lyra (assembly GCA_004026885.1). Classification (NCBI taxonomy): domain Eukaryota; kingdom Metazoa; phylum Chordata; class Mammalia; order Chiroptera; family Megadermatidae; genus Lyroderma; species Lyroderma lyra. The sequence goes on along the minus strand of PVJL010001366.1, from coordinate 247,130 downwards.
AGAGAACAGGTAAGAGCTAAGGCTCTGAGATCTGATGTCCTGGGTTCAAACTCCAGCTTTGCCTCTTACTTGCTGTGTGACCTCAGGCTGGTTACTTCACCTTTCTATGCTTCATTTTCCTCATCTGTGTAATGGAGATAATAGTACCAACACCCACCTCATTGGGTTGTTCAGAGGATTCTTTGTGTTAATAATCATAAAAGAGCTTTGCACAGTGCAGAGCACATAGTAAATGCTCAATAAATTCCAGGTGATATTATTACAGTTGTTTGTACTTTTACATGCAGTTTAGTTAAAAGAAGGCATTCAATCTGGACACTGCTGAGTGAACTGACAAAGAGGAAGAAGAAGCATGACATACCTCCTCATGGAGAGGGGAGGGGATGAAACCAGGTTCCCAGTCCAATAGACCCACCCCCCTTTTCCAGGAAATCTCACCCATCGATGTAGAGCAACACCCACCCCCTGGCGGAGAAATGGCAGAGCTGTGCCTCCCTGAAGATCCTGGGGGTGGCGGTGGGAAGGAACCAAGGAAAGAAAACTGATGGAAGCCCCCATGCTCTGGGGGGAGGGGGGAAGGATGAGGACAGATAGTGGGGGAATGGCAGAGAGATAGGGGGAGATGCAAAGGGAGCAGCATGAGAAGAGAGGAAGAAAAAGTGGCAGGAAGAAAAAAAAGAGGAGAGGGTAATTAGTTAGCAGCATAGGACAAAGCAGGAGGGAAAACCTGAGTGCTGGCCATAAACCTTTGAAGTCAAGGATGCTGGCCTATTCATCTTTGTGTCTACTCACTGAGGGCATCAATGTTGGCTGAAAGGATGAATGTCCTCTGTGAGAACTTAGTGCCAGGAGGAAAGATCTCTCTCCCTAGAGGTTGACTCTGTATTTGTTTCATTAGGTAATCCTTTTTGCCCTGGCTGCCAGGAAGCTCAGGGACTAACTCAATGCTCCCACCCAGCTTGTTGTATTTGCCTCTCTGAGGAGAATTTGTCTCATTTGCCTTTTACCCTGGGCTGCCAGAATGCTGGGTACCCAACTTGGGCTCAGGGAAGATGCAGTAGAGACTGATGCAAAAATGGCTCCAACTTCCCCACCTGTGACCTGCAGCTCCTTGAATCTGAACTAGACTTGTGACTGCTTCGTTCAGGAGAATTGTGAAAGAAGTAACATTGTGCCAGGTTCCCATCTAGGACTCAAGAGGCTTTACTACTTCTACTTTCTCTCTTAGAATCCTTTGAAAGCCAGGCCATATGACATGGGGCATATGGGGGATCACTGGCGACCATTGTGTGTCTATGAATGAGGCACAGATTTTTAAAGTTGGGTAGGGAGAGATTTTCAGACTGAAGGAGATAATTCTCATAGCAGAATCTGGTTTTGTTGCTGAACATCAAATTTACTTTTCAGTCCCTCTGTGTAACCTATATGAGACACAAATACCAAATTCTCTTTCTAAAATCAGCTCACAAGACCAAGGTACCCTATGCCCTTTTTGCTCTGTAAGTTCATTTTAGGAAACACTCATCCTGTTTCTTTTGTTCTCTTGTCTAACTGCATGAGCTGGCACTTCTACAACTATGCTTTTTGCTTCAATAAAAGATTAAGGCAAATTGACAGATTCCAGAAACCCAAGAAAAGAAAAACATCAAGATGCTGGTCCTGCCAGTTGTATAAAACCATCTCTCAAATCTCCTCTACAGATGGGGCAGGAGGAAGCAGACAAAGCTTGGAAAAGTGCAGGGTCCTACCACAAAGGCATTTGGCTTTTCTGCCCATGCCTCCTGGAAGTGTCATTTCGAAAAGTCTGATGGCTAAATTCACATGGGTCTTGTTGGAGCAAGAAAATTCTGTAAATCTGTATCTTGATCTATCCCTCCTTTCTTCTTGCCTGGGACCCAGAAGGGAACTTTGTGAAAGAGCAAAGACAGGAAAGCCTAAAAGTAGACCAACCTGTAAAACAACACTCTTCTGGGTTCTCTTGTTGCTATTAATTATTTTTCAGTCAAATCTCTTGATATTTTAAGGAATCATATGCGATCTACAAATAAGTTATTGCTTCTTTACAACATTCACATACTCATTTCTGGTCTGATTGCATAGGCTACTTATCTCCAAAAACAGAGTTTCACAGAAGGGTTAATGGTGGCCATCCTTGTCTTATTTCTGGTTAAGGAGGGGTGTTTTATCATTGAATACAATGCTGGTTTGAGATATTAATCAATCAATCACTGATTGGGAACACCTGTGAGACTGTCTGGCATGCCTACATCAGTTCTGTGTGTGAGCAGACAACTCAGGTTCAGCATTCAATCTCTGAAATAAAGGTGTTCACACTGTGGATTGGAAGAAAGGATGCCCAGAGCTCCAGGAACAAGGCGAGGGGAAGCTGGTCCTCACCATCTTTCCAGATCTCCGCAGTTAGCCGGTCTGTGCTCTGGTGCAGCAGGGCTGCAACATTGTCATTCAGGGGATCCATGTTTTTCATCAGCCACTCATTGGCTTTATAGTCGACCTGAATGAAGTCAGACATTGAGGGTGGTGAACCTGCAGGTTCATTAGCACTCAGGATACCCAAGGAGCCTCCCAAAAGCTCTGAGACACCCACCTCTAGGGCTCATCATGGAAGAGAGCATTGATGCCACCTTGTGTTCATATCCTGAACTGTACCCTCCACCAGCATGGCCCCTCTCCCTTTACTTCCCTGTCTACCTCTGTGGTCTCATCTTCCTTACCCTTCTCCTCCAGTCACACTGGTCTCTGCACTGTTCCTCAAATGTGCCAGCACATTTCTACTTCTGGGTTTTTACTCCTGTCATCCCCACTGCCTGGGATTCCCTCACTGTGGATTTTCCCATGGCTGGTTCATTCCAAGTACTCAGGGCTTTGCTTTGAGGCTCCCATAGAGTCACAGACATGACCACCACAACTCCCTGTAAATGTTTCCTCCACCAGACGGGGGCTCCCTGAGGCCAGGGCTCAGGTCTGACTCAGCCCAGCCCAGCCCAGGGCTTGGCTCACGAGAGGTCTTAGAAAATGTTTGGGAAATGAACAGAATGATAGACACAGGACACATGCGGCTCCTGCTTTCCAGCATTTGTGTATGCTATCCTCTCTGCCTGGAGAGCCCTCCCCACCCTTCACCCATCCTTCTGGCTTCCTGTTACTCACCATTTAGACCAGAGATCGAGAAACTACAGCCCTCCTCCTTTTGTAAATAAAGATTTATGAGACTACAACCTTCATTTATACAGTAGACTCTCCATTAACCGAATCTCAAACAACTGGCACTGAAAATTTTTTGTTTCATTAACTGGAACTCAAGCAACCAGCACTCTCAAAATTTTTTGCCAGTTGCTTGAGAGTTTTGCCAGTTGCTTGAGTTCCAGTTAACAAAGAGTCTACTTACATTTATCTGGCACTTACCAATCCCCATAGGTGCCAGCTAACTGAGAGTCTACTGCATATTCATTTATGAATCACTTTGTGGCTTCTTTCATGTTACAGTGGAATTTAGTAGTTATGACACAGACTGACCCACAAAGCTGAAACTATTTACAGAGAATGTTTGCTGACTCTTGGTTTACACTTCAGATTAAGCATTACTCTACTCTGTGAAACCTTCCCTGGTGTTTCTTCTTTGGGCTATGACACTGCCCTTAACTGCCCCATTAAAGCCCTATCAGCCTTCCGTCATAATAGTCTGTATTTGTCTCCCAGATAAGGAACTTGGTGAGGACAGAAACCATGTCTGATTTGGAGCCTCAGCTTTGCTCAACACAGGGCCAAGCATGTAAAAGGCACATGTTTGCCAAATGAGTGAATAAAATGCACACAATTCTCCTCCTGGTGAACTCCTAACCATCCTTCAAAACCTACCACAAATACCCTCCACTTGAGGAAGCTTTAATGACTTCATCAGACAGAGTCCCCATTCCACCTTGGACTTTCCTGGCCCCTGCCCTGACAGTGTCTTGTCCCAGTAGACATCTGGTGGCCCCTGCACTCCCTGTGCACCCTGCCCATACATGTAGCCGAGTGGTCCCCACTCCCGCCCACATGCCCCAAGGCCAGTCCCAACCCCTACCTTGCCGGCATAGTGTAGGACACTGAAGTCAGCCTGGTCCCGCAGGTGCCTCGGCCTCTGGAACTTGGGGTGGCCACCTTGCTCCTGGGCCACCTTCTCTACGAAGGACTTATCTGTGGCCTTTGGAAACCAGCACTCCTCATCCAGTAGGGCCAGGAGCCCAGGAGGGTTGGCCTGACCATCAACAGGAAAGAGAGACTAAGTCAGAGCCCCAAATATCGGACACTTCAGTTGCAGCTAATTTTTAGTTCTCATAAGTGACACTTGGACTTACAACCAAATGGGAGTGAGAACAATAGTTATAGCTGTTGATTAGCCCTTTGATTTGAGCTAAGGCCTGTGGCAGGCACATTCCAGGTTGTATTATCTAGTGGTCGCGTGGACCTGTGTCATTTTCCCCATTTTACTGATGCAGAGGCCTGAGGCCAGCAGGGTGTGGAACTGGGCCACGGCCACGTGCCCAGTGGGGAAGACGGGTATGGGCAGTGGACTGGGAGGAGCCACAGGCTCACCGGCCGCTCGATGAGGTCGATGCACGGCTGCAGGTCAAGGCCAAAGTCGAGGAAGGTCCAGGGGATGCCCTCGCGCTGGTACTCTTCCTGCTCCAGGACGAACATGGTGTGGTTGAAGAGCTGCTGCAGCTTCTCGTTGGTGTAGTTAATGCAGAGCTGCTCAAAGGAGTTCAGCTGTAGGGGACACAGGGATGCATGAGAGAGGGGATGTGGACCCAAGGAGAAGAGGGATGGGGACCCAGGGAGATGGGGGGAGAGGAATCCAGAGAGGGGGAACGAAGGCCCAAAGGGAGGGGGATGAAAACCCAGAGCAAGAGGAACAGGGCCAGAGTAATGGAGACTCCCAGTCCCCCAGGAAGCACAAAGTACAGACCTGGAAGATCTCAAAGCCAGCGATGTCCAGGATGCCCAGAAAGGAGGCGCCCTGGCGGGGGCTGCGGTCCAAAGCACGGTTAAGGCGCAGGACCAGCCAGCGGAAGAGGCGCTCGTAGGTGGCCTTGGCCAGGGCCTCCAGTGCGAAGTCAGCCTGCAGGGCAGGGTGCACAGTGAGGGCTGGGCCTGCACATCAGTGGCTATAGCCCATCCCCCAGGACCAGCAAGGAGACACTGGGTGTAGACAAGAATGATATACAAACAGCCAACCACTGTTGAAGCCCTACTGTGTGCAAGGCACTGGGTGAAATGCTCAGGGCCCATTAATTTATTAATCCTCCCTTTATCCCTTGAATCAATGTCAACAGCATAACAGTTAAGAGTGTGGTCTCTGTAGTTTGACAACCCGGGTTTGAATTTTAACTCTGCTACATAGAGACTATGTGGCCTCAGGCATGTGATTAAACCTCTCTGTGCCTGTTTCTTTATCTGTAAAATGAACCCTAACAATAGTACTTCAGCTGAGAGTGGAACCTGGGTCAGTGTGACCCCCCAATATCTAGTCCTCATCTCCTCCACTGTGTCTTCATCCTAGTACCTCAAACGTCCAGCCTGGAGCTAGACAGAGGCCTCTGCCCAAAAGCTGGATTCTGAAAACCTCTAGCTCACGTTCCCCTCTCTCCACTCCCACTGTTGCCACCTTGTCATTTGCCTGGACTATGGCAGGAGCCTCCTCATGACTCTGTGCCCCTGAACCCAATTCTCCACACAGTAGACAAGACGGTCTTTACAAAAGAAAAACTGAATCAAGTTGCTCCTTGGCTTAAACCCTCACTGACCCCTTGCTGCACTCTGAATAAAACTCACCTCCTTACTGTGGCCCCTAAGATCCTGCGAGATCTGTCCCCTCCCAGTCTCTCTGACTACAGCTTCAACCACCCTCTTCCCCGCTCTCTAGCCTCATGGACCTCCTTAACATTTCCAACTTGCCAAGCTTGTTCCAGCCCCAGGGCTTTTACATAAGCTGTTCTCCTGTCTTGAACCATGTAGGTATCAACTTGAACATTATCTCCGCGGAGAGGACCTTTCCAGCCATGCTAAGCCCCTCCTTCACAGAAGGCATCACCACCTACAAGTATCCTGTTTATTTACCTTCTTTTATTATCTGTTTCCCTACTATAGCCTGAGCGCTATGAGGGCATTCTTTTGTTTCCAATACTGCTTTTATTCCCAGCACTTAGACCAGAGCCAGTAACCTAGCAGACTCAGCGAAAGTGAGTGAATGAGGAAAAACAGCATAAGCCAATTAAAGACTCAGGACTGTGGTGTCCAGCTCACTCTGTGCCCACCCACCACCAGCACCACCCACCTGTTCCTTGGTCTGTGCTTTCTGCACGTAGTCTCGGCCAACTTTGATGCGGGGGGTGAGCAGGGCACGGGAGAAATCCGTCACCCCCAGACCCAGAAGGCGGCAGAGCTTCTGAGCAGCTGAAGACAAGAGGCGCCAAAATTGGATCAGCACTGGGAAGTGGTTATGGCACCACCCCCGACTGTTTGTGCAACAGGAGCTGGCCTAGACTTTCCCACTACTAGAGGCATCACAGGTTCTAAAAGTGTGTATGGTTTTTGGCCCAACTATTCCCCTTCTGGGACCCCAAGTGGGCAAAAATAATCCCAGATGTGAGCAAAGACTAGACTACAAGGATGTTTATCACAGCATTGTTTATGGTGGAGAAAAACAGGAAACAACCTGAATGCCCAACAATTGAGGATTAGTTAGAGGAGTGGAGTTCATCCATTTGAATGGCTATTCTACCTTCACTAAAAGTTATGTTGGAAACTCATTACACAGTAAACTTAAGATATGTGCATTTCACAGTAGTTACATTTCACTTTGAATCAAAGAAAGAGTTATAAACAAAGACTGGGTGCCAATTAAAGATTTGCAGGCTCAAGTGTGTATATGTGACCTGCACCCATGTCTGCAACTTTAAAATGCACAAGAAAATAAGATGGATGAATGATTCAATAAAGCAAGTATAGTAAAATGCTAATGGTAGAATCTACGTGGTGGACAGCTGGGGATTTATTATAAAATCCTTCCAATTTTTCTTAAATTTGAAGATTTCCTAATAAAATATGAGGCAAAAGGTTATTGGAATAAGAGTTCATTGATGTGGCCAAACCCCAAACCAATATTGAAAAATTAATTGTTCTACATTGTACAAAAGAGGGAGAAAGCAAAAATAAATAAAAAGACATCATTTACAATGACAACACAAATAAACAGTCTAGAATGAAAATGAGGGCAGAGAATGAAAACTTTTGGCAAATGTAGAAACATATTACTAAATAAATCCTTTCAACTTTTCTATATGTTTAAAATTTTTTTATAAGAAAACATTGGGAAAAATTATGTTGGGAACTATTGAATGAAACAGAACAAAGTGTACAGTATACTAAAAGGAAAACACCTGGGTTACAAAACATTATATAAGATACACCCTATTTTTGTAAGAAAAAAAATTGTATAGAAAAATGCCTGTGTGCCAAAATGTTAACAGATCTTTTTGCAGAAGGTGGGGGTTGGGCTGTGCAGGTAGGTTGTTTCTTCTTTCTCCTCTGAATTAAAATGACAATTAAGAAATGTTTTCAAGAACCTATCATTTCCATAATTGGAAAACAGTTACTACAAATACTCAGCTCCAGCAGAAACAAGAAAGAAAGAAAAACACTTGGGAGGAAATTCACCAAAATGTCAACAGTGATTATTTCTGAGAGGTGAGGTCATGAGGATTTAAATTTCTCTCTCTCTCTCTCTTTTTTTTCTTTGTGTGTGTGTAATTGCAGTTTCTAATTCTTTTCCAGTAAACTTGCATTATATGGGAAGTATTACATTTAAGAACCAACGGAAGTAAGCTGAATAAACCACATGTAATGTGCAGTTATTATAGTACTATGCCACCAGCAACAGGATGGTTTACAGGATTCTAAGCCTTTGATGTTTGCCAGCTGGTGAAGCCCATGGACTGCTTCTCCAATTAATGTTTGCAAATGCAGAAAAAAATGAAATACACAGGATTTCAAAGGAGACTGATTATACTGACATACAGTTCTCCCCACAGATCCCAGATGAAGAACCTCCCCCAATACAGTTGTAGTTGACAACCTTGAAAAGATCCCCTCCTGCCCATGCATTATGGGGTAAAGGCAGGTTTCCAAAGAGTTTATAAGTTCTGGTCCCAATTTTGCAAATCAAATGAGTAAGTGAATGTGTACAGCACACGTGCCAGGTGTGTGAATAGAGCCCCTACACCCCAGCTGATTGCTCTGATCTATGCATCATGGGCGATGCCCCTTCCTTCATATTTTCTGTGTTGTACTGCATTTGAAAATGAACCCATACAATTTTATAATCAGCACAGAAAGCATTTCCCATTTCAAGGGGAAAAGGGTGTGAAAAACTGTTTCATTTCTGTGACAATCATTTCCACATGGATACAGACACTGAACAAAGCCCAGAGAGAACTACCCCAGAATGTTAGCAGTAATTATCTCTCAGGAGTATGATTATGGGTAATTTCCTGCCTTTATACTTTTCTGTCTTGCCAGATTTTTCCCCATGCAGCTTGTATTATTTTATAATAATAAAGAAGAGCTATTTCCATTTTGATAAAAATAGGAATATCAACTATAATTCTGCTTTTGAAAGGCAAAAATAGTATACATGCGCAGATCACAGAGGCCAGGAGGATCACAGAGGCCAGGAGGAGATAGACCCCATGCTAATGGCAGGTCTCTCTGAGGGGCTGGGATGATGGTTGGGGGATACTGCTGTTCCCCTTTTGGCATGTAGTGTTGTTCAGACTTTCATCAGAGATCACGCTTTTTATAATCAGGAAAAGGGTAGGAGATGTGATTTTTGGTAAAGGGTCAGCAAAGGGCAGGAAATGAGAATGGTCCTGGGTTGGACACAGGCCCAGCTGTGCAGAGGTGTGCTCTGTATGTAGAACAAAAAATAAAGGGTCACAGGGTGGGCAGCAGGCCAGTGGGTGGTACCTGTGTTGTCAGGCATGGAGGCTTGATCAGTGTTCCGTTCTCTCTTCAGGACGATGTTTCCAAACTGAAGAACGGCCGAGACCATCCGCAACATGGCTAAGGGGCACCAGAGAGAGAGAGGTCACGTATGGTTCTGTGCATGGTCTTAACTAGCCCCGTTGAAATCTAATTTAAAAACCCTTTGTTGGGAGTTCCCTGGTGGTGTAGTGGCTAAGGCTTCGGCGCTGTCAACGCTGAGGCCTGGGTTCGATTCCCAGCCAGGGAACTACCCACATAAAAAAATAAGTAAGTAAATAAATAAAATGAACCTTGCTTTAAAAAAGAAACAACAAAACCAAACCCTCTGTCACTCGCGACTGCCACTGAGCAGACTGACTGCGCTCCTCACTCCACTTTCTCTACAACCATGTCTGAGAAACCCGATATGGCTAAGATTGAGAAGTTAAGGCGAAACTGAAGAAGACAGAAACATGAGAAAAATCCACTGCCTTCAAAAGAAATGATTAAATTGGAGAGAAAAAAGCAGGCAAATCATAACGAGGCACACACCGCCGATGCGCACTGTACATTCCACAAGCATTGCCTTCTTATTTTACTTCTTTTAGGTGTTTAACTTTGTAAAATGCAAAGAGGTTGGATCAAGTTTAAAATGACTGTGCTGCCCCTTTTCACATCAGAACTACTGACAAGTAAGGCCACACCTGCCTCGCCTATCTGCCTGTCTGGCTGGCAGGGAAGGAAAACAACTTCATGTTGGTTGAAGGCAGAAACTGAGTGGGACGACAGTGAAATCTAGAGTAAAAACCAAGCTGTTCCAAGGGGTCCTGCAGGCTATCAAAAGCAGTTTAATCAGAGTACCATTCTTTTTGTTTAAATTATTTTAATTATTGGCATGTACAATTTTTAAAATAAGCAAATAAAATGTTTTAAAGCCTGAAAAAAAAAATCCTGTCAAATTATACCACATCCCTCAGCTTAAAATCCACCTGTGACCCTGGGCTGGACTTAAAACATATAAATGGATAAATGAATCCTGTATCTTGTGTTTGAGGTTCATTTTTTCACCATTCAGTATCTGCTCACATTGTCTGTTTGATAAAGTGATGCAGATAAGATTTAAAAGGACTTAGGGAAATAAATGAAGAGGGTCTTTAGAGATATGGAAAGATTTCTAAACTGTTGAGTGAAAATTATGAAGTGCAGAATGGTATATATGGCATACAGCTCTGCATGTAAAAAAAAAAAAGGCACAAACTATAAAGTACAGTCAGTTCTCATTATTTGCAGTAATGTCCCATGGAGTTGCTGCAAATACTGAATTAGTGATTGCAAACTAACGCTCCTTGGTTCCTGTGAGCCTCTGGTCAGTTTTCATCAACTGATCAATCCATAACCTTATTTTATTTGTTTCTGTTTAAAGACACCCTATTGAACATATAGTTGTTTCATGTACATGGAACTCACAGCTAACAGCCTTATAATTCATGCCTAAAGGAAGCTCACCTAACACAGACATTTTCTCCAGGAGCCATATCACAGCCTCCCTGCGCTTAGAAACATTAGACAGCATTAAGCACTATGCTTGGAAGGCATTTTAGACAGTAAAACCACCAACAAAGAAAGCATAGAAACATGAAAAATGTGGCACCCAAAATTTTCAGCCCCTTATAAATAATCGCAATGACCAAAAACGCATCAGGAGTGTTGGCTTGGGGGTAGGAATAAATGCAGTGTGTAGGGAAATTCGCAAATGCAGATATCGCAAATGAGGATGTTTTCTACAGATGGTCCCCAACTTACAATGGTTTGAATTAAGATTTTTTCAACTAACAATGGTGTCAAAGCCATACACACATTCAGTAGAAACCGTGCTTCGAATTTAGCATTTTGATCTTTCCCAGTCTAGCGATATGCAATACAACACTCTCTTGTGATCCTGGGCAGCAGCTGTGAGCCTCAGCTCCCAACCACATGATCATGAGGGTGAATAAATGACACTCCACAGTGTACTGTGTTGCCAGTGTTTTTTTGGATACTGCATTTTGTTTCCATATCCCATTATGACTACAAATGCCCATCTGTGACTCCTGTTTGTGGTGAGAAGAAGAGGAAGGTAATGACTCTTGAAATGAAACTCAAGATAATAGCCCAGCATGAAAGCAACAAGCCATAATTACATAAATTATGAGGTTTGCAACATGTTTTATAAAATAGGCTTTGTGTTAGATGATTTTTGCCTAACTGTAGGCTAATATAAGTGTTCTGAGCATATTTAAGGTAGGCTAGGCTAAACTATGATTTGGTAGGTTAGGTGTTTTAAATTCATTTTTGATTTAACAATAATTTCAATTTACAATGGGTTTAACCTTATGGTAAACTGAGAAGCATCTGTGTTTGCTTATCTGCAGAATTTCCATGTAAATGGGCAATGCTGCCCCCTAGAGTACACATCAGGAACTTGTAGGATTTGGTTGGCATAATGAAGGGGACCACTTGAGGCAATGGTCAGGTGTTTCTTATGTCATAGAGAATGGGCAGGTGGGGACTAGAAGCAGACCCCCTTCTGTACCACATTCCCTGTGACTTCTAAACATCACTGGACCTTCACGTTATGAATGGTAAATAATAGTTTGTAACGATCTGAGTCTAATCTTAACTGTTTTACATATACACACAAAAGTGGTTTTTTTTTTTGTATGTGGGTAGCTCTCTGGCTGGGAATCGAACCCAGGCCACAGCGTTGACAGCGCCAGCACCAAAGCCTTAAGCCACTACACCACCAGGGAACTCCCTGTGTTTGATTTTAATATACAGTGAATTTTCCAGGAAGGGAGCCACCATTGCTGGTTCAGAATTTTATCAAGATTTGGTCAGCACTGCAGAACACTCTCATCTCAAACAGCAAAGCTACACAAGGCATTTAACTGACCATGTAACACCCTACATCAAACTAGATTTTTATCCACTGCATTCATGGTGATGCTACGAATCAGGGCAAGCACACAGCCACCTCACCAACTGTTAGTTCTAGAACAGTTTTCTGTCATGATTTACGGAATGAAATGGACACTGACGTTTCTTCACATACTCCATGCCAGATCCTATTCCAAACATTTACAAAAGAACTCACTTAGCCTTCCTAACAACTTAATGAGGCAAGTCTTGCAATAGTATTTTTACAGATGAAAAGCTAAGTAAAATCCCCATTTGACATATGGGGAAACCAACAAACATTCAGGCAATCTACTTGCCTAAGATCATCCAGTTCACAAGCGCACACCTGAGATTCAAACCCGAGCGTCCTGACTCTGGGATCTGTATTCTTAATGGTTGTGCTTCCCTTTTTGTCCCTCTTTAAGCATACATTTTGAATGTAAATACATTCATGTGGCACTCATACAGTAAAGCACACAAATCTTACACGTCCAGCTTAGTGTCTTTGCAAAGTGATCGCAGCCGGCGAGCCTGCCCCTCGGACGCCCCCTGCTGCCCACTCACTGAACATGGACATTTCAGAGAGTTCAGGGAAGAAGCTAGACCCATGAGTGTGCGAACTGGATGAGTTTGTACCAAATTCAAGAACAGGTGACACAAGTCCATGCTGTGAGATGCTGGAATAATAGTTACACTCAGGGGGTGCTGGTAAGAAGAAGAGGCAAGAAGGGGCTTCGAGGTGCTGATTATGTGAGTATTCGCTTGCATAAGGCCCCAACTGGATACTTAGGATCCAGGAGCACTTATTGGTGTTTATGCTAGGCTTCTAGGCAGCTTACTCAGAAAAAGAGGGGCGTGGAGGGTGGAGGGAGGAGTAGTCTCCTGGGATACTCTTGCCAAAAATGTGTAACCTGAATCTAATCGCAAGGAAACATACCCAAGTTTGAGACAAAACAACTGGTCTGTAATCTTCAAAAGTGGCAAGGTCATGAACGATAAAGACTTACAAATGATTCCAGATGGGCTGAGAGTAAAATGTGATGACTAAATGCAATGTGATTCTGGACTGGAAAAGTGTGTGTGCATGAGTGTAGGTGTGTGTGTGTGTGACTTTAAAAAAATTTTTTTTGGGGGGGCGCTATAAAGAATATTATTGGGACAACTGGCATAAAGTCTGTGAAAAATATTATTTTGTTATAAAGGACATTATTAGGATAGCATGGTCTGTGGATTAGATAATAATAGTACTAATGGTGTCAATGTAAATTTCCTGATGAGGATACTGTGTTGTGGCTGTCAGAGAATATACTTAGGAAATATACACTGACAGATTCAGGGAAGGTAACTGAATAATGTCCCCTCAGAGATGTCCACATCAGAATTCCTGGAACCTGTGAAGGTAAAAGGGACTTCACAGATGTGAATATATCAAGGACCAAAGATGGAAAGTTAACCTTGGATTATGCAGGTGGGCTCTGAATATAATCACAAGGATCCTCACAAGACGGGGAGCAGAAGGAGAACCCATGAAAACAGAGGTTACAGTGATGGTGTTTGAAGACAAAAGAAGAAGCCATAAGCTCAGGAATGCAACTGGTCTCTAGAAGCTGGAAAAGGCAAAAAACCCCAGATTCTCCTGTGGAGCTTCCAGAAGGAACCAGCCTTTCCCACACCTCCCACACCTGGTTAATTTGAGCCTGATTATTAGGGCTCAGCCAAGTCCTGCCTCCTCCAGGGGCTGCCCTGACCTTTCCCAGACCATGTAAGAAACCAGTGACATGCAGTGGCAACTCCACACACCTTCCATCTGTCATTATTCCACAGGCTCAACTCTAATGAATGTGTGTGATTTGAGGCTCCCTGGGTCTGAGCACTTCACAGGTCACAGGTTAGTTCTGTCCTGGTCACTGTTAGTTTAGCCCAGTCCCACAGACTCCATCATGTGTGGGGTGAATTGATATATTAATAAATAAATGGCAAAGAGTTAATGAATGGGAGACACATTATTGAATGACGGGAGTTGGCTGTGACCTTAGGCAATCCAGGTGGCCTTCTGGGCCTCTATTTCTGGTCTGCCCAGTGAGAGGGGCTGGGCTCAGAGGTCTCTGGTTTGCATGTCTGAGGTCAAGGGGGCTGGTAAGATAGGGACGGTGGAGAAGAAACGTTAGGAGGTTCCCACAGGGTGCCTCCTAAAAGCTAAATAAATAAGGACACCTACTTATAGATGCACAATGACATCATCACCCCTAACAAACTGAATAATCATTCTTTCCTTAGTGTCATCTCAGATGACTCAGACTGAGTTCCCCCTTAGCCTTTAAAATGGTCTTTTACAGTTGGATTAGGCACTTGCGTTGGTGCCAAGCATCCAAGTGAATCCAAAACCTGAGGAGTTGGTAGTTAGTTCTTGCTAGTGACTTCGGACCAGCAGATTGCAAACAAGTCTTGGCCTGTGGAGGCAGAGGCCTAGGGCTGGTAATACCGATCCTGCCTCCCATGAGTGGAAACCCATCTCCCTGCAAGTTAGGCTCCCAGCTCAATCTCTCAGGGTGGCATTTATGGCGCCAGTGCTGGTGGATGGAGGATGGATGTCCTGCTTGGACTAGCCCCCAGCGCTCTCTGCCTTGCTGCCCTGGGTTTCCCGAGGGCGACCCAGAGGTGCCCACCTGCCTCTCTGGGAAGGATCAGGGTTTGGCCTTGGAGTCACACTGGGTACCACCACCTCCTCATCAGTTGGGGTGAGTCCTGGAGCAGACGCCCCACCTCCATGGAACTCTGTCTCCTCTTTTGTCAAAAGGAGAATCTACGAAAAGGTGGCCAACTGGCTCTAGTCCTTGTAAGTGAAATACAAAATCAAACTATAATGAGACCCCATCCGCCTACCACACCAGCAAAAGCAAAAAAAGCTCCAAGGATGGTTGCTGGTGTGAAGGTGGGAAAATGGGCTCCAGCGGCATGGCTGGCGGAAGAGAGAACTAGTACCACCTTCTGGGCTGCGATGAGGTTGATTCTCTATGATTTACTAATAAAATGAGTGGGAAGGCTGGGGAAGAGGGAGGGAGTGTGCGCAAATTAGAGGTAAAACCCAAAAAGCTACCCAAAGTGGGTCATTGGATCTGGTGCCAGGTGCCCAGGGGGTCATTACCCTCTGTTCTCTACTTGCATACGTGTTTGAAATTTTCCACAATAAAAAGTTAAAAATCAAAATCATTCAGCAATAAAAGGGACTGAAGCACTGACACACACGTTACTTCATGGATGAACCTGGAAAACATTATGCTGAGTAATAGAAACCAGTCACAAAGGACCTCGTATCAAATGATTCCATTTATAGGAAAGGTCCAGGGTAGGCAAATCCATAGAGACAGGAAGCCTAATAGTGGTTGCCAGGGGCTGGCAGTGGGAACTAGCAGGTGATGGCAAAGGAATGCAAGTTGTCTCCTTGGGTCACTGAAAATGTCCTAAAATTTATGGTGGTGACAGACCCATAAATCTGTGAATATGCTAAAAGCCACTGACTTGTACACTTTAAATGGGTGAATGGTTTGGTATATGAATTATTAATATATCTCAACAAAGCTGTTAAATTTTTGTTAAAGCTCAATAAAAACAAAAATTACACCTCTCTTTGGATTCCATCATTTTGTTTCTGAGAATTGAGCCTAGGGTTCTGTTCACACATGAGCACGAAGACCTATGTACAAGAATATGCATGACTTGGGGGACATTCCAATAGCATTCCAATGCAATCACTCTAAGGGTCTGTCTGCAAGGACCAGGGATTGGTTAAAAGACTCATCATTTATCTAAACCAAGCTGTCTAACCCATGGCCAATGGGCCGCATGTATCCCAGGACAGCTTTGAATGCGGCCTGACACAAATTCATAAACTTTCTTAAAACATTATGAAAATTATACACAGACATTTTTTTAGCTCATCAGCTGTCATTAGTGTCAGTGTATTTTATGCGTTGCCCAAGACAATTCTTCCAATGTGGCCCAGGGAAGCCAAAGGTTCAACACACTGGATAGACAATGAAACCTTACACAGCCACAAAAAAGACTGACATTCACCTATACAGACTAAAACAGAATGACTGCCAAAACACTAGAGCTATTGAGGAAAAAAATCCAGCCATGAATGCCTCTATTTTTCATATTACATGGCTGGAGACTTTCCGGACAGCCCTCATTGTTTGGTGGGAAAAGTGGGGAACAAAACCCCCAGCACTAGGTGATGAGCTAACCCCAGTGCCACCTGAGACCCAATGTGGGACCTGATGTGCCAGGTGTGTTTCACCTGCTAGTTGATGCATCTCAGATGGCCGTGGGAGGAAGGTCCAGAGGTGGGGCCCTCCTGGAGCAACTTTTGTGCAGGAATTTTTATATCAGTAGAGAAGTATCTTGACATTTTAATCATCAGTACAACTGAACATCAGCCCGGGAGCTAAAGAATGCCTCTCTTTATGTAAAAAAAATGTGTGTCCTTTCTTACTCATCTGAAATATTTCTAGAAGGAGATGCAGGAAGCTTAACAATGGGAAACTAGGTGGGGGGAATCTTTAGGAGACTTGGTTTTCCCAGTATGACCTTTGGCCATATTCATATTATGTCACTACATGCCATACATTGCACTGGAAGGGTTACTTGAGGTGACATGTGTCAGGAGGCCAGGAGAGAACTGAGGGGCCAGGCCCCTACCGTGGCTACTATCTGAATTTGTTTGCCAGCTGCCCAGGGAGGAGAGTGGAGACAGGCAGGCGGGGGAGTTACGCAACTGTGGTTGGGAAATCCTGCAGGAGAGGCCCGGGACCCTGTGTCAATATGCCCAAGGAGGCCAGCCTGTTTGCAGCCCGGGTATACAGCCAAGCTGGCACTCGGTTTGCAGCCCTTTCAACTGGGCCTTGGAGGCACCAACAATAGCTCCTGGGCCTCCCGTAGTGCCAGGAACCAGAGGAGAATGAGTCCAGCCTGGCTCCACCCAGCCCTGGAAACCAGGGTCTTTCTCCATGGCACCAGTGAAAAAAATCATAACAGTTCACTCAACAACAGAACTTTAGGCTTACACAAAAAAGACTGAGATCTACCTTTATGTGCTTATTATGGGTTGAATTGTGCCCCTCCCACAAAATAAGGTATGTGGAAGTCCTGACCTCCCAGACCTCTCAGAATGTGACCTTATTTGGGTACTGGGTCATGGCAGATATAACTATTTAAGTTAAGATTAAGTCGGACTGGAATAGGGTGCACCCCTAATCCAGGATGACAGGTGTCCTTATAACAAGTGGAAACTGCACACACAGATGTGTATGTGGGGAGAAGGCCAAGTAACCATGAAGGAAGAAATTGAGTAATGCTTCTGCAAGCCAAGGAATGTGGAAGGTTGCCAGGAAACCACCAGAAGCTAGGGTAGAGGCAGGGAACAGATTCTTCCAGAACCAACCAACCTGTCGACACCTTGGTCACAGACTTCTGGTCTCCAGAACTGGAAGACAATCTCTTTCTGCTGTTTGAGGGACTCGGTTTGCAGTGCTTTGTTATAGCAACTCTAGTGAATGAATATAGTCCTGCAACAGGACCATTGTCAAAACATGCTGTTTGGTGAAAAGGTCAGGGGCAAACCAGCATAACACAGGTTGATGATATGAGTATTTTGCACCATGGCCACCAGGCCTGGCCCAATACTTTCTTCCCTGCACTCTCACCTCAGCCTCCTCCAGACCTCCAGGGGCCCAGAGCTACCTTTGCCCTGCTTCCAGCTCTCTGCAGCTCCCTCCAACCCCCAGGACAAAGTCTCAGCCCCTCGGGCTGGCACTTGAGGTCACACCTGCTTTGCAGCTCTATCCCTACTCCCCTCTGTCATACAGTAGATGGAAGTTTCAATTCTTCAAACATGCCAAGCCTATCCTGACTCAGGATCTTTGCACAGGCTGTTCCCCGTGCCTGGAATGCTTGTTCCCCAATATCACCAATGGTCAATCACTCTCTGAGTTCCTCCGGGCCTTTGCTCAAACATTACCATCTCAGTGGACCCTTCCGGATTCCCTACTTAAAGCTGTACCCTCTTCCCTTCTCCATTCCTTGTTCTATTTTTCTCCCCAGTACTCATTGCCTTCTAATAGACCACAGAATTCCTTATTTATCTGGATGATTGTTCTCATTTAGTCATTCTCCTGAGGCAGGGACACTCGTCAGTCTCAGTCCCTTCTGTGGCTCTAGTACCCACACAAAGTAGTTGCTCAATAAACGCTTGAGCAAATAAACCAAGTAGTGAATAACCATGTCCCCTGCCTGCCTACACAGTGCCCACCCCAGTCCTTCACAGGGACTTAGGGCTCACTCACAGGTGATTTCTTCATGGGTGAATCCCAAGACCCGCAGGGACTCCAGCGTCTCCTGGAAGAGCTCCCGCTCTTGGCCGGGGGAGGATGCTGGCCCATTGGTCAGGAAGCGGTAGTGGGAGCATGGTTCCAACAGGAGGTCAGCTGCAGGGGTAACGAGCAGAGGCCAAGGTCAAGGGTGAGCTGTAGAGTCAGACTCACATGCCAGCTTCCGCGGTGGCCAACCCAGAGAAGTCACTTTGCCACTGGGACCTCAGCCACCTTCTCTGTTAAATGAATGAAGATCCGTTCCTCAAGGGTTCACTGGGAGGACTGGGTATGGAGTGGGTGCTTAGCATCTATTAGATCTTCCCTTTTCCTTCCTTCCACAGATATTCTCAAGTCCCAGAATTGCCCAGAGCAGATAGGAGCCCTGGTTGGCAGAAGCAATGTGCCTGAGGGTGCCCAAGTTAGCAGAAGCCATGTAACAGCAGGGGCTGGCACCAGAGGGCATGAGGGTTCAGAAGCCACCCTGAGTGGGGGGCCCGGTGATAAGGGGCCAGGAGGCAGCCCAAGCTATGGAGTGGAAGGAGCCAAAATGAGAGGGAGCCACAGGACAGCGGGGCCACTGTCCACAGCCAAAAGCCAGGAGGAGCCAGGAGGACCCAGGAGGAGACAGGAGACAGGAGGAACCTCAGGCAGGAGCATGGCGGCAGGAGCCAGAGTGAAGGGGAACGTGAGGCAGCAGGCAACGCGAAGCCACAGAGACCAGGATCACGGGGACCCACGAGGCAGCGGGAGTCACGGCAAAGCTGGAGTCACACCCGCTGGAGTGAGCACAAGAGAAGTGAGTGTGAACAGGAGCCACACGGGCACATGGCCACTGTGATCAACACCCAGGAGACAGCAGGACCAGAGGGGAGCAGAATTTGTCCAGCAACAGGGGCAGGGGGTGGGCGGCGGGGGGCGGGCAGATTCTCTGTTGGCAAAGTCATGAGGGGGCAGGATACAAGGGCAAAGGGATCCAGGAAGTGACAGAATCCATTACCTAGCAGGAGCCTGACATAAAGCAGGTACATCACAAATACCAGTACTTCCCATTTCTTCCTCCCTGGGGACCCAGAGAAGCCAGAGGCCTATGGGGCCCCCACCTTCTCCCCCTGAGCAGCAACACTGACCCTTGAGCTGCTCTCCTGCACCTTCCAACAGCTGGTAGAAGATGTGGAAGCTGCATTCATCCTTGGCCTGGCGAATGGCCCGCGACTTCTCCAGCAGGTCTGGGCGGAGGTGAGTCAAGGTGTCATAGAAGAGGGGAGGGGCCCCATTCAGCCCCCTCGATCCATTTTGCCCTCTTGCTATCCCATAAAGCAGTAGAGTCCTTCAAAGCCCAGGCCGGTGACCTTACCACTAACTGGACAAGTAGCCTTAAGTATGTCACGTAAGCCTTAGTGCCTCAATTTCCTCAACTACATAAGGGGCTTGATAACACCCATCAATGAGTTGCTATGTAGGCAATGGCTTATAGTAAGAATATCTCTTACCATCAATACCCTCTTAGCATTAGTTTCCCTATACAGATAATGGGGCTATTGGCTCCTCCGTTCTAGGAAAATCACATCGCTCGTTCACACATTAAAAATCAGTGAAAACACCTTACAACACATAAATCACCCAATAACTGGTTTTACCCCTCCATGCCCAATGCTCACGAACCACAGAGCACATATTTTGCATGATAATTGAAACTCAGAGCCTTGCCCAGGATTAGCTGCAAACCAAGGTCCACTGACTTAAGCCCTGGGGTCATTACACTCCTGAGGAGATGGGAGAAAGCAGGGGAAGGGGGTCCCACAAGGTAGGGTGGGGTGGGGAAGTGTACACAACCTGTATGACCCTGAGTGCTGATAGCCCTGAGCCTCTGTTTCCTCTTCTGTTAAATGGGATGATAATAGCATCTGCCTGGCGGTGTTAGAGAGGAGCTGAGCTAACATATGACAGCTCTCAGGACGGTGCCAGGTGCATTGTAAACACTTAAGGCTTGGTCATAGAGTCAGGCTGAGCCTCAGATCCATCTGATTGGCCTGGGGGTGGCACTTGCCCATGAGCATCAATCCATAGGCTGGCATTGGCCCCCAGGCAGAGACAAGCTGGGCCTTAGTGTTGTGCCCGGCGGAGGAGTGGCAGCTACACAGGGAGGGAGGATGGGAGAAAAGTCTGCATTAGGGAGTAGGTAGAGAACATAAATGTGAAGATACAAAAAGACAATTGGGGCTGCAGGAACCACAGAGCAGAGGAGGCACAGAACAACAGGATGGATAGGGAGGAAGGGGCATGAGCACTAAAAACCTGTGTCAGCAGGAGCCATGATGCAGAGAAGCAATGGACCTCATGGACTGTGGGAAACAGGAGCTGGTGGCTGCAGGGGACATGAGGCCTCTCAACCTTTTGCAGATTATGGAAGATAGTGAGATTATTAGACACCCCTGGGGCCAGAGCTATGGTTTATTATTAATATTAACATTATGATCAATAATTATTCATCAATAATAATATCAATGAGAACATTGTTAATTTTCCCTAATCATTAATTCCTAATAACCCTAGCTTGTTCTTAAGTGCTTACTACATGGTGGGCGCCGTGCTAAAAATTTGACTCACATTGTCCTCCAGACCCTTCTAGGGCAGGTTCTGTATGATCCTGTTCCTTTTAGAGAGGAAACGGAGACACAGAGAGGTCACATCATGTGCCCAAGGTCCCACAGCCTCATAGCAGCAGAGCTGGACTGAAGCCCAGGTCAGTGCGATTTGTTTGCCCTTCTTAGCGCTGCACTCTGGGAGCTCCTGGTTTATCTTACAAATTCCTTCAGAGCCTGCATGCCGCCTGTCAGAATGAGGTGGACACAGCAGGCCTGAGACTGCCTGCTCGCCAGGCTCTCCTTGGCTGATGTCTGGGAACCTGGATTTCGGGAGGGACTCCCTGTGTCTAAACTGTACAAAACAACATGGTTTCTGCTGAATACCTGCTTTCCTTCAGGGAGTCTGGAATGCTGGAATGTTCCAGTCAGAGGGTGCCAACGTGACCAGCCCTCACTAAAAACCCTGGGGGCCAAGTATTTGATGAGTACTCCTGATATACATGATGTGTTGTCACAACTCAATGCTAGGGGAATTAGCATGTCCTATGTGACGTCCCACACTTCACCTCATTTGACTTTCCCCTTTGCTGGTTGTGCTGTGTGTCCTTTCCCTGTGATGAATTATGGCATGAGTACAACTATATGCTGAGTCTTGAGAGTCTTCCTAGTGAATGATTGAACCTGAAGATGGTCCTAGGGACCCCCAACCTAGCACTCCATAGACAAGTTGTGCTGGCCTTCTCATAAAAGCAGAAGCCCCAACCCACTTCCTTCCATGAGGGGAAGCTACATCTATCTCTTCCCAAGGTTCTGTGATCCTTCTTCTTCTACAGAGGGATAAACTGAGGCACAGTTTCTGAGTAGCAGGAAGCCAGGTTACCCTGAGTGTATGG
Source organism: Lyroderma lyra (assembly GCA_004026885.1). Lineage (NCBI taxonomy): Eukaryota > Metazoa > Chordata > Mammalia > Chiroptera > Megadermatidae > Lyroderma > Lyroderma lyra. The sequence goes on along the minus strand of PVJL010001366.1, from coordinate 225,320 downwards.
ATGACTATTTCCTGTAAGCAGTGAGCTCAAGAGCTCCCTTCTGCAGCCACCACCCCTTAGCCCCCTGGCACCCTCCAGGCCATGAAGGATACAGGTCTCGATGTTGGCACCCACGATGTACCCAGCAACGTCAAAGTTGATGCGAATAAATTTGCCCTGGGAGGAGAGAGGGTAAAGACTTAGCTCAGGGTCCTCTTCTTCCCATAGATCTGAAGATCATGCCCAACCTACATTCATCTCTCCCAGAACCAGGGCTGCTTCTTAGCTTTTTCTCTCTCCTCCTGAACCCCATCCCAGTCATGTGAGGGGCTCCCTGGAGAATTCAAAGTCCAGGCCCCTTTGACTTCTTTCCTCAGGACCTAGGCTCCCAGCCCCTCCTCCCTCAGACAAATCTCTTGCCTCCCCTCCACCTCCGCCCCACATGCCTAGCTCTTGTTTGGCTGACATGCAGCCAGGTACTGCCCTCACCCAGTACTCACAAATCGAGAGGAGTTGTCATTCTTCACTGTCTTAGCATTGCCAAAGGCCTCCAGGATGGGGTTGGCCTGAAGAAGCTGCCGCTCCAGCTCACCCTGCCAGGGGTGGGAGGTGGCATCTCAGTGAGAACTGGGGTTGGAGGTCCTGTTTTTGTTATAGTTGGCTGAGTGTGTGTGTGTGTGTGTGTGAGGGGCTTTTGTGTGTCTGTGTGCGTGCTGCTTTCCCAATCAGGGTTTGCCCTTCAGTCTATTTTGAAGGGAACAAAGAAACATTTCCAAAATACACTGTTAAAAGCAAACAAAGCAAAATTAACAAACAAAAAAAACAAAACAAATTGCAGAATAATACCTACAATGTGATCTCATTGATAAAATAAATGGAGAAAAAACACTACCATATGAGACTTCCATTTCTATAGGTATATATACATATTTGTAAATATTTAGAGAAAGGTCTTCAAGGATACACATCAAACTCTCAACAGTGTAAGCCACTCCAAGAAAGGTGGACTGAGAGGAGGAAAGAGGAACTTCTCTTTATCTGATTTTTGTTGTTGTTACAGTAAATATGCACTCATGTATAACTTGTGTAATTAATTAAGAAAAAATCTATGCCAACTATACAAAGTTTCAAACTAGCACATCATAGGCATTCAAGAAATGGTAGTTTCCTTCCTCTACCAGGTTGCTTCATGGATAGGGATCTTACTCTGAACTTCTCCCCAGTCACTTTGGTGTCAGAGCCAGGACCATAGTAGATGCTCAATAAATGGCAAGTCCCTTCCCCTTTTTTCTAGCCAGGCCCTCTAGGGCATCAACTCTTTCTTTAAGTTCTGTGAGCCCTCAGAGACTAGCCTGAGCTGGGGGTATATAGTAGGCCTGCAGTAAATGGCAGTGTAGGTCTCTGGGTTGTGTGAATTCAGTGTCTATATACTGAATTTACATCTACACACATTTAGCACATTGGCAATAAATGATAGTTTTGGTCTCTGGTTTATTTCATGTTGGTATCTGTGGCCAGTCTGCATACACACAGTAGAGCAAACATAAGTGGCAGTGCAAGCTGGGTCTATACGCACACATAGTAGGATTATACTAAATGGCTCTGAGCATATGTACACAGTAGGGCTGCCATAAACAAGAGTGACAGATCTTATATGTACACAGTAGGGTTGCATTAAATGACAGCACAGGGCCTGATGTGCACATAGTAGGACCACTGTAAGTTGCAGTGCAGTTCCCTGGCAGGTGTGACCATCAGTGCCTTATGCTCTATGTGCCAGGAAATCCATGGGATGGGGTGACCTGGGTGGCATTAGGGGCAGCATGACTTGAGGTGATTCCCTACTACTCACATAACACATGGTGCTGCCGGAGGCCTGAGGAAGTCACAGGACACGAGACACGGACCAGGACACGGATCAGGACACAGCACATGGAACATGGACAGACACACAGGTGAACCAGCGGTCTTGGGTGGTAGGTGGGGTAGGGGGTGAGATGAAAGGCTGGGGAAACTGGGAACATGGAGGGAGATGACCTGGGTTTAAATTTACTCCAGCCCTTGTTGGGTATGTGACCTTTGAAATCAATTCACCCCAGCTATGCCTTCATTCAGTTTCTCATCTTCAATACAGGAAAACAATACCCACCTCACTGGAGTGTTAAGTTAATATGAGCAAAGAGACAAGTACCATATAAATGCTCACTTATAAAGCCAACCTGGGCATTGCAGGAACCTAAATCAGGCCTGACACATAGTAGGAGCTCAGGAATGTTAAGTACCTACTATGGACCGAGTGTTGTTCCAAAGGCTAATGAGGCCAAGAACTGGCCTTTGCATTTTGTGCCCACCCTACCAACACATAGTAGGTGCGCAGGCAGCATGGGCAGCCAGAAGAAGGCCTGCAACTATTGTTCTCTATGAGCAAGGCAGGGAGTTATAGAGGAAACAGACCCTGCAATGGAGGGGGCATTACTGGTGGCAGGTTCCAGAGCATTTTCCAAGGCAGGTCACTTACCGGAACACCCGGCTCCTTCCTGCCTTTCGGCGATGATGCCACATGAGCGAGGTACTGGATGACCTTTTTGGTATTTTCTGTCTTCCCAGCCCCAGACTCTCCACTATGGAGTGGGGAGGGCGGTGGCAGGACAAAGGGAAGCAAGAGGGGTTGGCAATGATGTCAGATAAGCTCTGCCCATTCCAAGGAGAGCCACACCCAGCCAGGACCCCACCTCCTCCAGGAAGCCCTTCAGGATTACTCACGTGCAGAGAATAGACTGATCCTCACGATCTGTAGGGTACAGAGAAGGACATGTCACCTGGGAAGGTTTTTCCAGCAGGAACTTGGCCCCTTACACTGGCCACTCGCTTTTCAAAATCATTCCCAGGGAATAAGGAAAAGTTTGAATTTTGATGTATGACTCTCCTAGTTTCTAATATCCCACTCAACTCAGCCTCCTCCTTGCTGTGTGACCCTGGGGAAGCAATTGTGCCTCTCTGAGCCTCAGTTTCCTCACCTGTAAAATGGAGATAATAAACTCCAACTAAACAGAATGTAATTCATTCCACAAACTTCAGTTTGAGCCCCTACCATGTGCTGCCTCATGCTAGATGTGTGATATTCAAAGACAAGAGGGATATCCTGAACCTCAGGGAGGCAATGGTCAGGGGCCCTGGGTTCAAATTCCATCTCAGCCACCCACCCACCAGTGGACTGTGGGCAATGACTGTACTACTCTGTGTCCCAGTTTCCCCATCTGGAAGCCAGGGAGAGGAGCTCACCTATTTCACGGGGTTGCTGTGGGGTTAAATGTGTTAATTCATGTATGGAGCTTGGCTGAGAGTGGCACTCACCCGTACTTTACTATACATTTATTCCTAAGATATAATAACTAGGATATATAACAGCTGAAAATTATAAAAATAAATGTATATAACAGATTAGAGTTTATAACCAAGTAAGTGTTATTTATGATTAAACAGAAATTTATGATGTGAATATAAAAACATGACACATAAATATGTTCTATTGCACAAAACAGGTATGTTATAGACTGTCTATTTTACCAGTGAGCCTAACTCAAAATCTCCAGAAGGAGCCTGGGGGGTACTGTGAAAAGACTGACTGCTGAGCTTGTCCCCTGCCCCCAGAGTTTCTGACTCAGCAGGTCTGAGCCCAAGTTTACATTTCTGACAAGTTCCCAGCTGCTGCTAATGTTACCAGTGAGGGGACTGTACTCTAAGAACCACAGCATTATATAATATAAATATATTATTATAATATAACCTAGAAATATAGTATATATCAAGTGACATAAGTATAATACAAGGGCTTTCTAGAAAGTATCCAGCCATGTAATATGAAAAGTAGAAGCATTTATGGCTCCAGTTTTTCCAGACAGACCTCGTATAAGGTCAAACAATTAATTTCACAAACTCATCCTAGAAAAAATGCTATCTATAGACTTCGTTGCTGAATATCACTAGTCATCTTTGAAGTAGTCCCCTAGAAAAGCTATGCACCGATGCCACGGCCTAGTCCACCCTTCAAAGCAATTGTGGAACTCTTTTACTGGAATGGCCATCAGAGCTGTCATCGTACCCAAAATCTGACGATTAAATTTGCAAACTCGCCACTGTGCACTTACGTTGGCAGTGCTGTACAAACAACTCAGTAAGGTGTCATAACCTCAGTGAGGTTCATAAAGGTGGTAAGTTCGCAAACTTAATCGTCAGATTTGGGGTATGATGACAGCTCTGATGGCCATTCCAGTAAAAGAGTTCCAAAATGGCTTTGAAGGGTGGACTAGACGCTGGCATTGGTGTATACCTTCCCAAGGGGAGTACTTCAAAGGTGACCGTAGTGATATTCAGCAATGAGGTATGTAGCACTTTTTCTAGGATGAGTTCGCGAAATTAACTGTCCAACCTCGTACTGCTTGCTACAAACTATTATATGTCAATGATAGAAAAGCTATACATTTTTAAATATTTAATATATATTTTAATGTGCACAAAATATTTATTAAAATAGATGATATAGAATAAATAAGTAATGATTGTATTATATATGTTACATGTGAATTAGGTAATTTTACCAGGACTGATTTACATTGTCATGGCGTGAATGGTAGCCCCTTTAACAGACATCCTCATGCAGTGTACAACATGCCTAGCTGTACACAGAGACCCCACGTTGGTCATCATCTAAGGGGCTGCCATTCACGCCATGACAATGTATAATACATCATGTCAACAACATAAATGTCAAATGAATGAACACTTTAAGAATCATTGTCTCAAGAGAAATTTTGACAGAAGCCTGGCACCCATTGGCTCCCAAATGGTAATTGTTGAGAGAAGGCATGAACCCAAGGACAGATAAAAAGGGACCTGTTTGGTAGGACCCAGAACTTCACACACTCAGCCCTCCATTTGTGTTCTCTCTTGCCTCACAAAGAAGCCTCACACTAAAAGCCAGGGCCCCATTGAAGGCCTACCTCTAACAGCCCCAGCCCCACACTCACCCTGGAGCATGCTTCGGTAGGCCCCCTCGGTCACTGCATACACGTGGGGAGGGACTTCATGGCGTTTCTTGCCCCGGTACATCTCCACAATTGCCTCTGTATAGATGGGAAGCTGCTTGTATGGGTTGATGACCACACAAAAAAGGCCAGAGTACGTCTGCAATAAGCAAAAAGGGAGACGGCCTCAGCTGCTTGCCTGAGACCCAAAGGGCACCATGGAGGTTACTGTGTACAGGTGGGCAGGTTGTGCACTGCACAAGGATGTCTGTCAAAGAGGTTGCCACTCACACCATGACAATGTCAAGTTGAACACTTTTCAGGCTGATGGTAGAAAAATATCCTTCCAAATTGTACAAAGGTGCTGTATGGGTAAGGATTCACCCTGAAAAAGAACATGGCCTCTGCAGCTAGCCAGACTTGGGTCATAGCCTATCACTACCTGGACTCACACACACATGAAATGACTGTGTGCAAGCTGATCTATTACAGCATTCTTTATAATGGCAAAGACTGGAAGCAACCTGAATACGTGCTCATGCAGTGGATTCCTATATTGCTCTTAGTGTACGGGCACGAATGATCTCCAAAAAAATATCAAGTGAAAGGAAACAAAATGAGAACTGTTTGCACTGAAAAAGGTGGAAGAAGAATATCTTTATGTATTTGCTTGAATACACGCAGAATATCTTGGGAAGGGTGCTCACAGTATCGGCAGCAACTGATAGGAAGATTCTGTGGTTTCTATCAATAACAGACTCACAGGTTCTGTTTACATGAATTAGATTATATAACCAAATAAGTGTCACCTATGATTAAATACAAATTTAAACATGACATCTAAATATATTCTATTGCATAAAATAGGTATATTGGGAGTTCCCTGGTGGTGTAGTGGCTTAAGGCTTCGGCACTGGCATTGTCAATGCTGCGGCCCAGGTTCGATTCCCAGTCAGGGAGCTACCCACATACCAAAAAAAAAAAAAAAAAAAGGTATATTATAGATTGTTTATTATACCAGTGGTTCTCAAACTTGTGGTCCACTCCTTTTAGAGGAAATGCTAAACTTCAAGTTCCAGGTGTGTGAAAATCAAGATGTAATATTTTTCTTTTGCATCCAAGTTCATGGACTCCCTGAATTTTTCCACATACCTGTTGGGCCTGGGTTCAGAACCCTGGAACAGTTTAAGAACTGTTTCAGCTCACATTGAGCACCAGGTAGACATGAGGCACTCAGGACAGATAGAAGCAGTTAGACAACTAAAGAGCTACTGATCACCTAGCAAAAGCAACAGAGAGCTAACTAGCTAAGCTCACTAGAATCTAGCTCAACTAGCCAGAGAGTCAGCTGCTTAGTGGCTTAGCTAGTTAACTATTAAACCAATTAGCTACTTAGCCAGCTAGTCAGCTACTTAGCTAGTTAGCCAGCTAGCCGGTACTTAGTTGGTTAGTAGCAGGACTGCTTTAAATTCCCTGACAGCTTGTGCTTCTCCAGCAGAGCAGGGTGGGGCCACCACAGGCTGCCCTGCTCCCTTTTAACGGTGGGAGGGTGGGTGGCCAGCCGGGAGCAGAACAACCGGTTTGCTAGGTGCTCCTGGGAACTTCAGGCCCTGGCTCTCTGAGGGTGGGGTGGCTAGACCACATTCCCTGGGAGGGTATCTCATGGCTGCTGGCGCCCCAAGCCCCACTTCTGGCTGGCAGAGGAGCCCACTCCCCTATGCCATCCTCCCACCCCAACCCTCTCCTGCTAGCCACGCCTTATCACCTGGGTGACACCTGGACAAGAACCTGAGCTGGCTGCCAAGGCCAGAGGGCAAAGGGCAGAGGCTGGTATACCCTGAGAGGGTCGTGGACACCTGAATTGCCAGGGCACAGCTGAAGAAACCTAGTTGGAAGGGTCTAGAGTGGCTACCCCAGCTGCAGGGTTATAAAGGCAGACCCGCAGGGTCCAACTCCCACCTCTACCTCTCCTCAGGGTAGCAAGTCTCCTCATAGTCTCGGTTTCCTCCTTGAGAAACCAGAAGACACTCCCCATTTCATTACAGAGGCTGTGGGGATTAACAGAGATAATGAATAAAAACCAGCCAGCCCAAGGCGGGGCCCATAAAAGCACTCTAATATGGGTCCTGGGACTCTCACATTACCCCTCCCGCCTGGGAGCTAAAAGCTTGCTCAGACTTCGAAGACACCTCAGCCTAGGTTTCTAGCTGCGTGACTTTGCACATGGGATTTGTTCTCTCTGAGCCTCAGTCTCCAGCCCTGGAAAACAGGGCTTTTAACCTCCATCACCTAGAAGGATTCTAGAGTGAAAGGCCCCAATGTGAGTCACAACGCCCCACAAAGCAGGAGGCATCACAAGTAGTCAAAAAAATGGGTGCCTTTCCTGCTCCCAAGCATCCCAGTAAAGAGGCCATGACCCTAAGTGACTCAAGCCCAAATACCCTATTAGTGACAGAAACTGGGCTTCTGAAGCCCTGGATGCCCTGACTCTCCACTAGACAACACTGCCTTTCCCATCACCAGTGGCCAGTCAACAAACAAGCATGGGTCTGAAGACAAGTAGGGCAGAGCTTAAATCACATTTCTAATATCTTCTAGCTGGGTGGCTTCAGCAAGCACCTCAATTTTTCTGGGCCTCATTTTCTCATAGATGGGAACAGGAATAATGCTCCCGGGGATGCTGGGAGCCATCCAACTATTCATGTTGTATATTCACTTCCTGTGTGGACTTCTGGAATCTCCCATCTCACTTCCACCTATCAGCCCCCAATTTTCTGGTTCCTGGGCCACAGCCTTCTTTCAGGCCTCACCATTTCCACCACCCCACCCCCTGCCCCGAACTTTACTAGTTCTCTTTCTAGTGTAGTAGATAGAACGTGGGGCCTGGAGTCAGATGACCTGGGTTCAAATCTCAGCCGAGCTATTGGGTGTTTCCAAGTCCTGGCCCCGTATAGAGGCTCACCTGTAGAATGGGAATAACAGCAGATACCTTACAAAGTTACTGTGAGGGTTGGCTCAGTGTTTTGTGGGGAAGTCGGGGGATCCCTCTGATCTACCTGCCTTTGGTGGGATCCAGGAAAGTGGCTTGGGCAGAGGCCTCTTTCCCAGGGATCACAAAGGCAAGTGAGGCATTAGAAGGGGCCAGTGCAGCCTGGAGAAGGTGCCAGCCCTACCCAGAGTCACAAAGCCCTTGATTCAAATTCCACATCTGTCACTGCAAGGTGAGGGGCTTGGAGCCAGCCACTGGCCTCTCACAGGAGGAGACTTCCTCCTTCCCAAATGGGAGTCATATACTACTCTTGTGCTTTGTGAGCTTTAAAACGGTGGATATTGAGGCCAGTTTATTAATTTTTATTTTTATATATCTCATAATTTATTAAAATATGGCTTTATCATTCTCATGAAAGCTTTATACAATAGTTTTTTAAATATAAAACCAGCACTTTTCCTTTTAGGTTTTAGCTAGGTATTTTATGATTTTTCCTGTGAGACCAGTTTAAAGGAGCAAGGCAGTAATACTCAAGCCCTCTAAGCTGGTATCTGGAGCATGACTCTAGGGGCAGCTGACTGGGTTCAAATCCTGGCAGGACTCTTTCCTGTGTATGTGACCTGGGACCCATCACTTAACATTCCTTAACATCAGGTGATAACAAGTCCCTGACGCAGAGGTGCACTGATAATACATAAGCAGTACTTAGAACAGTACTTGGTGCATTGTAAGTGCTCAAAAAATATTTGCTAGTCACCCACTATTATTATTTTTCATTATTATTGTCGACATTCCTTGTCAATCTCTCTAATCCTGTTTGCTCTTAATAATGCTTTAGCTGTCCATTAGAACCACCTAGAAGCTTAGTAAAAATACCAACTACCATGTCATAACCCCAGAGAGCCTGATTTAAATGGCTGGAGTAGGGCTCAAGTGTTGGTATTAATATTTTCCAAAAAAAAAAAAAAAAATGCCTGGGTGATTCTAACATGCAGGCAGGGCTAAGAACTATTGCCCTATTCCATCGGTTTGCTGTAAAAATTAAATAACATGCGAGACATTCAGTGCTTAAGAGAGACTAGACTACTATAGTCAACCTCACTATCATCAATCCCGTCTTAACGTCTTAATCCTAAGAGACACTGCAGAAAAATGGTAGAGCCTGGAAACAGATGACTCAGGTCTGCCATGTCCTACTGGGTGACCTTGACCTTTCTGTGCTTCAATTTCTTTATCTACAAATGCTTTATAATTGTAAAGATTTATTGAGGCAATACAAGCGTTGTCCGGAAAGTATGTAGCCCTGTAATATGAAAAATAGAGGCATTTATGGCTGGATTTCTTTTCCAGACAGCCCTCGTTTATATATTTTTTACGTGTAAGTTATGTGTTTTCATTACTTTTTATCTCTCTGAAGTAATGCATTATTTAATTATAACCTGCTATTATAATGTTTTTTACCTATCCCCATGAGACAATGTATTTTAGAGCACCTAGTATATGCTTAATAATGTTCATTTGTATTATTATTATATTTCTCTGGGCCTCAGTTTCCTTTTATATAAAATAGGGATAATAACAGATTCTACTTTGTATAAGGTGAGAGAAAATAAATTAATAATGGAAAGCATTTAGCAGAACCTTGCATGCAATTTTCCATACTCAAGTAGTTCTCACTAATTATGATTACAGACCCATAACTCTCAAAACACTTTGGATGCATTACAGTTGAGAAGTCAGAGATTTTTATACTTGAAGAAAATATTGGCGTTCCCTAGTGGTGTAGTAGCTAGGCTTCAGCGCTCTCAATGCCGCAGCCTGGGTTCAATTCCCAGCCAGGGAACTACCACCAAAATAAATAAATAAATAAATAGATAGATAGATAGATAAATAAATAGATAGATAGATAGATAGAGACTTAATTATTGGGGGTGGGGACATCAAAAAAAAGAAAGAAAGAAAGAAAATATTAAGGAGCACCCCCAGTGGGGTCTGAGGCAGTCCTTCCTAATAATCCAATAATTTACAAATTGCTAACTAAGTGTAAGAATAGTCACAAGACGTGGGATAAAGATTATAAATACTCTGACGTTAATTCATGTCGGGGTGCTGACACCAAGCTCCCCACCCAGGGCAATGTCCTCTCAGGAAGGAGACCACTCACGTAGATGAGGCCAGAGTAGTACCGCTCACGGAGGTTGTGCAGCACCGAGGCTTCATTGAGGCAGGTCAGCTCCGCCATGTCCTCGGCCTTGCTGAACTTGGGTGGGTTCATGCGCTGGATCTGGTCCCGTGGCAGCCGCAGCCGCCGCCCACTCTCCGCCAGCTCCACTTCGGCCTCCTCCTCGCCCTCATCCCGCAGCGCTGCTGCCTCGAACCCATGCAGCTCTGAAGGTACCCATACCAGGCGTCGCGCTGTCCACTCCACCTGTGGCGAGGTGCCCAAGCCCCCAGACCCGACACCCACGCCTGGCCCACGGGGTGTGAAAAGGAATGGCTGGGCCGCCTCGGGAACTGGGCCGGGCCTGGGGGGTGCCTTCCGCCCGGGCACGGTCATCGTCACTGCTGCCATGGTCTGCAGTGGAAGCAGAAAAGAACTGATGTTAAATGGGGTTCCATCCCTGTCCCAAATCCCCCAGGCAGTTCCCTCTGCCTTTCTTCACTAGACTTCTTTTTACACATCTGAAAAATGGGTCCACAGATCTCTTTATTTATTTCATTCATTCACCCCTCTATCCAATCATTCATTCAATAATCATGTGATAAGCCAGGCTGTGAGGACACCGTTCAAGGAACTGGCCATATAGCAAAGAACAAGTCCAAAAAAGACCCCTCCCTTCTGTAAGGTGTTTACATGCTAGCCCTGCTCTGTCCAATACTGGAGTCACCACACCATGTGGCTACTGGGAACTTGAAATGTGGCAAGTGTGACTGAGGAAATAAATTTTTAATTATATTCAACTTTAATTAAATTTAAATATAAATAGATCCATGTGGCAATTGGGCACTTGAAATGGAGAAGCCAAACTGAGATGGGGTTCTAAGTATAAGATATACACCAGATTTCTATTTGATGACATATTGCAATAATATTTTAGGTATATTGGGTTAAATAAAATGCATCACTAACACTAATGTTGCCTGTTCCTTTTTACCATTTTTTATTTTTAATGTGGCTACTAGAAAATTTTAAATTACACATTTGGCTTGCATTATGCTTCTATTGAATAGTGTGGCTATAATGCCAGGAGACAGATAAAAAGATGAATAAGTTATATAGTATGGGTAAATGATGAGAAATGTCAAGGAGAAAAATAAGGCAGGGAGCAGTGAATGTTAGGGTTGAAGGTTGTTGAAGTTTTAATTGGAGTGGCCAGGGAAGGCCTCTCTGATGTGGCATTTGAAAAAAGATCTGAGGAAGATGAAGGGAGTGAGCCATGGGAATGCTGGGAGGAAAAGCATTCCAGGCTGGGAGAACAGCCAGTGCAAAGGCCTGAGGCAGGTGTGTGCCTGTATGCCTGCAGCACTGTGAAAGGCCAGTGAGGCTGGAGCCAAGCCTCCCCAAGAGGAGAGGGTGGTAGGTGAGGTTAGACTGGGGACAAAGGTGGCTAGATTGGGTCATGATGAGGACTTTGATCTCTTAGGTATGAACCCTAGAAGGGGGTCAATCTGATTTTTATCACTCTGGTTCCCAGACTACTACATTTGGTCTATCCCATGCCTGCAGCATAGGCTCGAATCTCTTTCCTCACTTAACAGTGCTTTCCTTCCTTGCAACCTGGCTTCCTTCTCTTGATAATGGGGAGAACAGTTTCCCCATTCATTCACTCCTCCATGTAGTTAACCTTCTCTGAGGCCATTTGAGTACCAGGTTCTGCCCAAAGTCTGGGAACCCTGAGATGAGTCAGACAGGGCCCTGCCTCGAGGAGCTCCTAGTCGGGGTGATCCAGCTCTAGACTCAGGCCATCCCAATCCAATGTGATCTGTAAGCTATAATGGAGGCACTGAATGAGCCAGCATGTACTAGACCTCTGCCCACCCTTAAAGGGGCTGCAGACCAGTAGTGAACAGACCACAGCAATACCAGGACAGTCTAAGCCTTGGTCAGGAAAAATATTCTCCCTGTCCCTCGTTGTACCCTGCTCCTGAAGAAGGAGCCCCTATTCTCTTCCACTGCCTCAGGTGTCCTCATCACCACCCTACCACACCAGTCACAGAAGCACCCCAGTATTTCTGTCTCCCCCACCTTGGTGCTTCTGCTCTGCCCCCACCAACAACATACCCCAGGAGAAATCCCTCCCAACACTCAGCCTCTCTTGAGGCAAGCTCAGATCTCATCCCATCACACTCTTATGATTCCACAGAGCCTCTCTCACCTGGAAACCAGGCCACATATCCCACGTCTTCCCAGACCCTCTCCTTACATACCCAGTACCAGTAGTCCTGGCCCCCCAGAGACCCTTGGTCCTGATGCTCTCAGGCCTCAAACCTTGGGCCCTTGCAATCAAACTTGTTCTACCACCAGTAAATGGCATTTCTCCAACTCCCAGGCTCCAAATCGCCAAAGCTCACCTCAGGACTTCTGTGTGGCCCTGATTCTCCCAGAGCCCAGCCTCATCCCTGGGACTTTACCCCCACCTTCACCCTACCCAGCCCCACCCACTTCCTCTCCAGCAGATGGCCTTTGACCAGGAAGGGTTTGAGAGTTTTTGCAATCACCCAGTCCTATGCCTTCCCTCCCTGGAGCCAGGAGTCCAGGCTTCCAGTACCTTAATCTTCCAGGACCCAAGAATCTGAACCCTCAGCCCCCTCCTCTCTTAGCCCCATGAGTCCAGGCACCCTCACCTCACTGAAGCCTGGTTGGAGGTGAGGATGTCTGGAGACTGATTCTAAGGAGTGACAACAACCCTGATGGGGCAGACCTGCAGGCCTCCTCCAAGAGCTCCTCTGGCAGCCCCACCCTCTTTAGCCGACAGGAATGCCTCTGCCAGGACTCATTACTGTCACCAGGGCAGGTGAAAGCACCTGCCCTGGGAGGGGCAGAGACCGCTGGGCTGGAAAAGGAAAAGGAGCCAAGGATCCACCCCTGGGGCAGGAGTTGGGGCCCTTGGCATTCAGCCCTCTGACCTCAGCCTAGTGCTAGTCTAATATTCAGGAGGCCCCTCTGCCCCCAGACCCAGAAATCTAGGCTCTCAGTCCCCTCCTCCCTCAGATCCAGGACTCCAGGCCCTCAGCTCCCTCCTCCCTCAGATCCAGGAGTGCAGGCTCCCAGCTCCTCCTCCCTCAGACCCCAAAGTCAGGGTCCCCAGTCCTTGTTCCTACAGACCCAGGTGTCCAGATCCTCAGTCCCAGAGTCCTGGCCTGAGTACCTTCCTCCCTCAAGATCTAGGAGTCCGGACTCGCACGGTCGTTCCTTACTCAGAATGAAATTCCTGGCTCCCCTCCTCGGAGCTAGGAATCTGAGCGCCCAACCCCCATCTCCCCGAGACCCAAGCGCGCCTCAGTCACCACCTCTCACCCCGCAGGTCCTTGGGGCTACCTGGGGGAGCCGGCCGGTGCAGGAAGTGGGAAGATGGGGAGGGGGCACGGGAATCCCCAGTCCGCTTCAGAGCTCTCAGGTGCGGCTACTTCTGCGGTCCAGCGCGGGGCGGGGCCACGTCGTGTCACCAGGAGGAAGCCTGGCTCTGATGTCACCCAGCACCTGCCTGGCTTGGGAAGGGGGCGGGTCCTGGGGCCGCAAGGCCCTTGACAGGCGGATGCGAGGAGGTGGGAATGAGCCCGTTGCCAGGTGGACGGGGGTGGTGGCGGCGCCAGGGGCCCCACCTTCTGGCGAGTAAAGGTCAGGCGCCCGCGGCTGAGAAGTCTGAGGATTGCAGGGTCCGAATACCGCACACGCTTTCTGAGCCTCGGCTTTTCTCTCTGTGAATTGCGTCCAGTGAAATAAATAAAATGATGTGGGAGATAGTGCCCAGCCCCGTGCTTAAACAAGCAATGCCCACGAAATCATTTAATCTCTCTGAGCTTCATTTTCCCCAACGCTGGAAATGAGACAAAACCTACAGAGGATACTAGGAGTACCAAAAAAGAAGAAAAAACGTTATTCTGGCCTCCAGAGCTTCAGTCTCTTCACAGGGGAAATGAGCACAGTACACCTACTATGTGCCTGGTGTTTTCTGCTTTTAGAACAGCTCTCCGAGTTATCAAAAAACCAATGAGACTGAAAAGATCAGCATCTCCATTTCTCTGATTGGAAAACCGAGGGAATTGAGAGGCGAAATAACGCACTCAAGGTCATACTGCCAGTACGAGGGAGAGCTGGGTTCAAGCCTGGATCTTTTTCTGCCATTATAAAGAGGGGTTTTGAGGTCCTCAAAGATGTTAATTTTCTCCTCCCATTTGGTAACTCTTTTGAATCCGCTTCCCCATTTACACCATAGGGACCACAGCCTTCCTCAGGGGACTACTGTGGGATTAAAAACGTTAAGGGACTCAGCACCCAGTTGGTTTCTCAAGTGTTCTCCTCAGCCGCATTCCCCTGCAATCACCACCTCTGTTCAACCTCGGTTTTCCCCTCCCTGTGAAATGGGTACAATATAGCCCACCTCGTGTTAGTGTTATTAAAGGGCATTATTTCATTACAAAAATAAAAGCGCCCAAGTGCGCTGTAGATGCTCGAATATGTCTTTCCCCACCCCTTTGCTTCTGCCAGTCATGATCCCTGTCTGGTCCGCAATTTTACAAGTGCAAACAGAGACACTGTCATAAGGGGGCGGGCGACTGAAGGCGATGATGACTCAGGTATTAAAGAGTCCAAGGTCCTAAAGCGAGCCTCAGTTTCCCCATATGCAAAACAGGCCCAGGGCCGCCAGCGAGGACCCCGACCCGGCCTCGCACACAGTAGGAACTCGAGTTGGGGGAATAAAACGCCCCGCCCCGCCCCGCCGCCGCTGTCCCGCAGCGCGCCCAAGGTGAGTGTCCCCGTCACCGATCTTGTCCCGCCGCCCGCGCTAGCCTTCGGGGCCTCGTTTGCAGCCCCGAGGCCTCAGCCTCCCCGGGGCCAGTCCCGCTCCGCTGCCTCCACTGGGCAGCGGGTCCCGGACACTCACCGGCTTCCAGGGCCGTCCCGAGGCTTCGGCCTGAGGAGAAAGAGGGGCGGGCCCGCCTGGAAAGCCCCGCCTACACGAGCGCAGCAGGGCCCAATCGGCGCTCGCTGCGGCAAGCTACGGCCCCGCCCATGAGAGAGAGGCTCCCGCCAATCAAGAGGAGCGGCTGGCAAGCGGGGCCAATCAGAAGTTGCTGGAGCGTGCCAGCCGTGGGAAAAGAACGGAACCAAAGCTTGGAGCCAGGTGTTGCGGTCGTGGGCGGGATCCGAGTCCTGACAGGCAACGGGTAAGGCCAATGGCGAGGCACAGGGGGCGGCCGGGGGCGGAATGCCCATGGGACCCGAGTGAATGGGCTGCTTTGTACGCGAGACATGAATGGGGGCCTTTGTGAGGGCCAGCGTTGGAGGGTGGCTGGAGGCTGGAATGCCTGGGTCCCTGGGGAGCTGGCGGGCAGGAGAGACGGGAGAGAGAATTCACTTTTGTCGAACGCCGACCGCGTACCAGGCACTCTCCTAGACTCTCACCCACCGGGAAGGTGTGGGCGATACCGTCAGTAATAATGATCATTTATTGAGTGCCGGGTGTGTGCCAGGAGCTGTGCTAAGCGCTTTACCTGCATGATCTCATTTAATCCTTACAACTACCCTTTGGAATTAGTGATATTAAGATCTTCGTCTTCCAGATGAGGTAAACCGAAGCTTAGAAAGCGTTCACTGCCAGAAGTCATGGAACTGACAAGTGGCAAAGCAAGGACCTCGATCCTGCTAAATCTGACTCCAGAACGTCTGCTCTTAGCCACCCAAATGCTACAGTCAATGTTGGTTAGTGCTTCCCAATGTACAGATGGGAAAACCGAGTCTCAGCTGAAGCAGGCAACTTCCTAAGGCCCCAAAGGGAGGACTCTGCTGGACCCTGGGGTGGTGACCACATTTGAAGCTAACCTGTTGCTGGCATGCCCTGCACCATTGGTCTTTGAACTGTGTCCCCATTTGACAGATGTAGGAGTATTGAGGCTCCAGGTGAAGCGAGCAGCTCGGGTGGGAACTGGGGTCTGCACACCAATCAAGCCCCAGCCAGCCTACCAGCCTAGCTCTGCTGCTCAACAGCTCTTATTGGTCTTTTTGAGGTTCCGTTTATATTTGCATCTGTAAAATGGAAATGATGTCCTCTCTGCTTTCACCCTAACCCTGCCCCCCACCCCGCCCCCAAGGTCTACTACCAATGGGATCCGGTCAAACTCTATTCAGATAGCCCTTCTGCTGTTCAGAAACTTTCAATGTTAGATCTCCGAGTAAAAGCTGAAGTCCACACCATGACTCACAAGCCCTGCACTATGTGACCACCTACTACCCTGTTTGAACTCATACCCCACTCCCTCTTCATTCCGCTCCAACCATGCTGGCCTCCAGGCTGTTCCTCAATTCTTCAAACATTTCCCAGGTATGTTCTTGCCTCAGGGCCTTTGCTGTTGCTCTTCCTTCCACTAGGAATGTTCTACGCTCCAGGTTTTACATGGCTGCCTCCCTCTCACATCGTCAGGTCTGCTTCAATGTCATCTCCTTCAGGAGGCCTTTCCTCACCATTCTATTTGAAACAGTTCCCCTCATCACTTCTCTCCCCATGAAACTACTTTGTTTTTTTTTTTTTTTTAGCTCATAGCACTGGTAATGTGGTTTATTTGTTAATCTGTTTATCATCTGTCTCCTCTCTAGAACATAAGCCCCATGAGGACAGGGATCTTTGTTTTGTTCAGTACTGGATAGTCAGGGCCTGGCACAAGTAGGTGCTCAATAATTCTTTGTTAAATCAAAAGCAACAAGTCCTTGTATTGTGTGAATTAAGTGAGTTAATGCATGCAAAGAGCTTAGTGGGATTCTGACATCAGATAATGAAATGGAAAATTATGGACAAAGCTGTTTAATGTAAATTCTGTAAGCTGTTTAATGTAAATTATGTGAACTCCCACTTCCACATTCCTTCCACCAGTTGCCTAATGTATGCATTTAGCATCTGTAACCCTGCTTGCTTATCACATCAGCCAGCCCCCATCCCAATTCTGTAAGAGTCCAAAAAGTCTGTTAGTTGGGGTTCAGAATTTAGAGACTTTATTTTGAGCCCGCCGGCTGAATGGTGTAATAAAACTGATTCTCCAACTCTCCGAGTGCTGTTGACTTCCTTGGTTATTGCCACAACATCTTGGTTCCTTGACCGGGAAGCCAACCATGCTGGCCTGTTGCGCCACCATTACAGTGACGGAAGCCAATGAGTGGTGGAAGTCCTATGGAGTCCAATGAGGCGGCGCCACCCAGAACTTTTATGGGGCCTCTTTCCCAGGGGGGCCACCATGCCCAGAGGAGACCTGAACTGGCCAGACTCCCTGGAGAGAAAGACTAAACCTTTCAAGGATCAGGACTCTGGATAAGGTAAGGTCCCGGGGCCAAAGCCCCAGTCAGGCCTATCTTTGGACAGAAGGGGAGCTTGATCACCTCCCAAAGTCTCCCCACTGTGAGACGTCAGGTAGGGAAAACCCAGGAGCTGGGAGAGATAGGTAATAACCTCTGTGTGATTGGATGTGTGACTGTGTGACTGTGTCTGTGGTTCTACAGCAATAGCTATGGGGTCCGAGTGGGCCCCAACCTGTGGTTCCGTGGTGACATCATAAGGCAAAATGGTGACTTGTCCTCTTGGGGACAACCAGGCCTGGTGTTTACACAGGTGCACCTTAGCCAAGACACACCTTAAAGTCCTGGGAGAGAGCAGCCAGGCAGGCATCTGAAAGGCCTCCTCCAGGGGGGCTCCCTTCCTTTGTTTTGTGACACCAGACACGGAGGGTACCTGGGAGGATCACATTAGGTACATAAAGAAATGGGGTCCAGCCACTCCAAGTCAACTGTATTAGGTTGTATGCTCAAGAACTTCAAAAAAGGTTATTCTGATGACTATGGTGTCAAATTGACATGAGGAAAACTCCGAACTTTCTGTGAAATTGACTGGCCTAGTTTCTAGGTCAGCTGGCCCCTGGAAGGGACCTTATACCTCCCCAAGGTCTTCGCAGTTTATAAAGTGATTACTGGGAGTCCTGGCTACCCTGACCAGTTTCCCTACATAGACTCATGGTTGCAAATAGCACGGACTCTCCCTCCTTTGGTTCAGTTCTGCACAAACAGTAAAGGACAGTGCAAGGTTTTAATAGCTCAACCCCCAAATGGGGGAAGACCACCAAAGCCAATTCATGAGGGAGACTCAGAAGAGGAACCAGCCCCTCTGCCATACACCCTGCCGCCCCCCGCCCCCAGCACTGACTGCTCCCCTGGTACCAATTGACCTGCCTGAGAGCTCCCCACCATCAGTCTCCCCTCCTCATGAGCCAGAGCCCCCCACCATTGGTCTCCCCTCCCCATGAGCGGGAGCCTGCCCAGCCAGACCCAGAACCAATCAGAAGGAGGCTATGCTCAGCACAACATGCAGCCACATACCAGATGCCTTTGTGGGAGATCCAGGGCCCCCAATAACTGAATGCAGATGGCACCATTCAGCCAGGGAAACCTGTTACTCGGGCAACCTCTGTTACTCCTGGATGTGAACAGGGAATTCAAACTTTTCATCTGTGAAAAGGGACACATGGCCTTGGGGGTCCTCACCCAAACTATCAGACCCCCGTAAAGGCCGGTGGCCTACCTGTCAACTTGACCCAGTAGCTGCCGGATGGCCCTCTTGCCTCCGAGCACTGCTGGACACCGTCACCAACAGCTGAGGCTACTGATGGCTCACTAGTGCCAGGATGGCACACTACCAAGGCCTACTGTGTGAGCACCCACGGGTGACATTAGAAACAGTGAGCATCCTGAATCCGGCCACATTCCTTCCTATGGAGGCAGGCCTACCTGACGACAACTGTGAGGAAACCCTGGATGATATCTCCAGCCAGCCCGACCTCACTGATGTTCCCCTCCCCACACCTGACCTGGTACTTTTCACAGACAGGAGCAGCTTCATCCAGATCAGGGAACGAAAGGCTGGTTTTGCAATAACTACCCAAGACCGAGTCATCAAGGCTGAGGCACTGCCACAGGGATGGTCAGCCCAAAGGGCCGAACTAGGTGCCCTAACTCAGGCACTCAGGTATGCAGAGGGGAAGAAAGTCAATATCTACACTGACTCCAAATATCCCTTCACCACCATACATAATGCATGGGGCCATTTACAAAGAAAGAGGGCTACTTACCACCGGAGGAAAGGAGATCAAAATCAAAGAAGAAATTCCTCAGATACTTGAAGCTGTTTGGCAACTGAAGGAAATAGCAGTCATGCACTGCAAAGGACATGAAAGTGGGACTGACCCAATCAGTCAGGGGAATCACCTGGCGGATCAGGAAGTGTAGGAAGCCAAGATGGCAGCAAACCCAGACTTGGCCTCCAAGGTACTCCTAGCACCAAACCTACTGGAAAATCCAGGGTACACTCCAAAGGAAGACCAATGGGCAGAGGCCACAGGCAGTATCTGGACTAACGAGACCTGGTGGCAACTGCTGGACCAGAGACATTTCATTCCCAGGATCACATGGTCAAACAATACCATGACCTGACTCACTGGGGAAAGATGGCTCTTGAAAAGGGACTCACCAGATGCTACTACATTGCCAGGCTTCTGGCCCTATGTGCCCAAATCAGCACTAGATGTACAACCTGTGCCGAGAACAATGCGGCACAGGGGCCTAAGCAAGTCTCAGGAATCCAATTCACTGGGACGACTCCCTTCGAAGACATAGAAATTGACTTTACTGAGGTGAAGCCATGTCAAGACTGTAAATACCTAATTGTTTTAGTCTATACTTACTCAAAATGGGTTGAGGCAATTCCCATTCATACCGAGAGGACACAAGAAGTTGTAAAATCTCTGCTAAGAGAAGTAACACCCCGCTATGGAATCCCCCTTTCAATAGGATCAGACAATGAACTTGAATTTGTATCCCATGTTGTCCAAACCATAGCAACACACTGCCTACAGACCTGAAACCTCAGCACAAGTTGAACGTATGAACCAAACCCTCAAGACCACACTAGCTAAGTTCTGTCAGGCAATAGGACTCCCATGGACTACCTAGGTAGCCTTAATGCAGGTCTGATGTGCTCCTGGACCCTCGGGATATTCCCCATTTGAAATCTTATATGTGAGACCCCCACCTATCATTAGTAGGCTTAAGGGTGACCTTCAGCAACTAAGGGAACTAGGCCTGTCAATCCAACTCCAGATGTTAGGAAAGACCTTTCACACAATAAGCTGAGATGTCTGAGACCAGGCCCAATCCCTTTAGGAAACCAGGTCTCCCCCGACCAGCCAGGAGATATGGTCTGGATTAAGGACTGGAAAAAGGAACCCCTACAACCCATGTGGACAGGCCCACACATAGTTATAACTGATGTTAAAATTGCAGGTACAGCACCCTGGATCCACCATACTCAGGTCAAAAAGGCTGATGCCGGGGACTCATCAGAGAATTGGATGACCCAAGCCGATCCTGCACGATCATTGCAAATAACACTGCGGAAGGTGTTAGATGTCCTGTCCAGGACTAAGCGAAGGACACAAAGGACCTCCACTGGTGGTGCCCATAACTCCAACCAGCAGTAGAACTGTAATGATCTGCCAGCCACTACTCCTAACTGGTGCCAGGATCCTGACCCTGCTCTTAACTACAGCACTGGTTGGGAGCATCCCCGTACACTAGGACCCTGTATCATTTGAGCTATTACCCACTTAATTGAAACCACGGTGAACAGGGCAACCACTGCTTAACTACTAGCCTTACAGGGATACCAGCTCCTGGCCTACACCGAGTCAGAAATATATGGTGATGCCCCATAAACAGAGTTATAAGGGCATCAAAGAGGGGAATGAAATGGAAAATTACGGACAAAGCTGTTTAATGTAAATTCTGTAAGCTGTTTAATGTAAATTCTGTGAACTCCTACTTCCGTATTTCTTCTACCACTTGCCTAATGTATGCATTTAGCTTCTGTAACCCTGCTTGCTTATTGCATCAGCCAGCCCCCACCCCAACCCTTTAAGAGTCTGAAAAGCCTGTTAGTTGGGCCTCAGAATTTAGAGACTGTAACTCCTCTGATCCCGCTGGTGTAATAAAACTGATTCTCCAACTCTCCAAGTGCCATTTGACTTCCTTGGTTATTGGTCTTGCCACAACAATAAGTGTAAATAAACAAGTAGTGATTGTTATTAGAATTGTTACTTATCACCCTACACATAGCCTTCTGATAGTATGCAGGAGAGAAACAAGATAGAAAGAAAAAGTCTAGAGCAGGAGAAGAAGTCAGAGAAAGGGAAAAGTTGAGAAGTAAGAGGTGGAGAACAAAGAAATAGGAAGAGAGAACTGGACTTGGGTGGGGGGCAGATACGGGTTCAAGCATTCAATACCTAATGCATTTGCTTGGCAATGACAAAGGCAAGTCCTTGTGGGAAAGAGCTTTGAGGTTGTCATGGCACTGCCCATTGTTTGCAGATGAGGAAACTAAGATGCAAGGAGTAGAATACCTTACTGTGGACATCTGCAGTGATAATACAGCTCATGTGTATGAGGCCTGATTACATTCTGGAAACATGACAGTCATTATGTCAATGCATCCTCATGCCAGCTCTTTGAAGTTGACACTTTCAGGGGGTTCCCTGGTGGTGTAGTGGCTAGGCTTTGGCACTTTCAACACCGTGGCCTGGGTTTGATTCCTGGCCAGGGAACCACCAAAACAAACAAACAAACAAACAAAAGTTGGCACTTTCATTACCCCACTGCACAAGCCAGTAACATGCCCAGGATCTCCTGGCTGCTCCCAGTGGCAGATCTGGGCGCAGACTGCAATAGGTCATACCCCTGAGTCCATGCTCTTAACCAAGACAGAGCTGAGGGCCCCTGTCGCTCTGGCAGAGCATCCTCTACAGACGCCTCCTAAAGTGAAGATAACAGGAGCTACTGTTTATTGAGAGCTATGCTGAACATTGAGAGTATGCTGAACATTGTGCCCTTTGTATGTATTAACTCATTAGATTCTCTCACCAATCCTATGAGATCGATACTTTTATTATCCCCATTTGACTGAGAGAAAACTGAGACTCAGACAGATGAAAATTCCATGTGTCCCAGGGCACCAGGGAAGGGTGTGGACTAGCACACAACAGAAATCAGGCTTTGGCCCCCACATTCTAACCAAATTCTGCCTGGCAACTAGTGATGTCATCATTCGCACCAAGATTCTAAGCTGGACACCATATTAATTCTGCTCTCTCTACAGGGTAATTAATGACATCACTGAATGATAATATTGAGCTTCCTTTTGCTGAGGGCATTCTATGAGCTGGACTCCTATACTAAACACTTTAATCATTGCTGAAATTTATTGAGCATTTACCATGTGCCAGTTATAGTTCTATGCCCTTTGTATGTATTAAATTCCACAATTCTCCCAATAACTCTAAGTAGTAGGTACTAGTGTCATACCCATTTTACAGATGAGAATGTTGAAAGAAAGCTGCCCAAGATTGCACAGCTAGAAAACATCAGAGTCTGGATTTGAAGCCAGGCAGTCTGGCTCCAGAGCTTCCATATAGTAAATCACTACATGATACCACTAGAATGGCTGAGACCCAGAAAACCAAGTTGGAAGGAGGCACACTGCTGCCTCAGAGCTCTCCATTTGTCCTCCTTCCATATCTGCCAGAGAGGGTCCTCATGATAAAGCCCCGAGCTCATTGCCTTAGTAGTTGAGCCATGCCCACCATGAGTCCATTTCTTTCCCCCAGATACTAGGATTGTCCCCATTAAATTGTGAGCCTCTGGCTGTCAGGGGCAGGGTCTGATTCCTCTGTGGGTCCTCAGGGTGCAGCATAAACTTCAGTAGAGCGGAAACTCAGAAAATGTGAGTGAATGGAATGTTGGAATGGATGTGTGACAAGGTGAAGTTAAGAAAATGGGAAAATGGGAGAAGAATTTCATGCTCCTAGAAAAAGAGAAGCATTCCCACCAGCTGGCACAGTCCTCATTATTAACTCATAACTACCTTGTTATGCAGAATCTGAGCAATGGGCAACACAGGTGTGGGGGAAAGCCAGTGGGGAGCCAAGTTCATGTATAAAAATAAAATGTTGGAGCTGAGAGAGAAGAGATAGCAGAGCCAGAAAGGGGCTGCTCTATGGAAAAGGGTTTGAGGGGATTTTTTTGAGTGAGAAAAAAATTGGGGGAGCTGCTTCCATGCCTAGTGGGGGCTCAGGGGCCCTTAATAAAAAATAACAGAGGGGCAAAGAGCATGCTAAGTGTTGCTATGAGTCTTAACTATAATCCTGCCTGGGAATTTTCTCTATGACAAACATTTGAATGGTTCCAGTATTTTATTTTTGGTCACTGGGCTGTTGTTTTCCTGCATGTGACTCAGAGCTGATACTGGCTTTGGAACAAGGGCAAGCTGGCAGCCTCGTGTGGGTTACAGATGAGTGAAGGACTCCATCCTGTGACAACAAATATTCATTGAGTGCCTACTATGTGCCAGGACTTATTTTATAGTAGGGGTCAGCAAACATTTCCTATAAAAGGCGAGACAGTAAATATTTCAGCTTTGAGGCCTAGCTGGTCTCTGCGGTTAAGCTACTTGACTTGCCCTCATAGCAGTTAAGGAGCCATAGATAATATGTAAATGAATTGGCAGTTGTGTTTCAGTTAAAATAGGAGGTGGGACGATTTGGCCTTTGGGCGTAATTTACTGACCCCCATTGCAAAAGCTGAGATGGAGGAAACAAAGATATGATCGAAGGCCTCGTAGAATTCAGACATTAATCTACTACTGTACAGCAGGCAGAGGGAACCTGTTCTCATCTAAGTTAACTCCACCCCTGACTGCAGTCTCACTCAGAGTTAAAGCAAAGTCCTCACCCTTAGTTCCCTCTCCACCTTCACCTCCCAACCTCTCCCTCTTGATGACTCTGCTTTTGCCACACTGGCCTCCTCAATACTTCTCACACATACCAGTTTCAGCCCTGTCTCAGGACCTTTGAACATGTCATTGTCTCTACTGAAATGCTTTTCCTCTAGATAACTGCTTGGCCCTGTCACCTTCTTCTAGTCTTTGCTCAAATATCAACTCCTCCGTGAACTCTTTTCTGAACACCTTCTCCCCCGGACTCCTGCTACCTCTCCGCTGCTCTGAATTTTCTTTTACCATGGCATTCAGCATCCTCCAACCTGCCAGTAATTGAATTATTATAATACATTTATTGTTCATTGTCTGATGTCTTGAACTTGAATGTCAGCTCCTCATGTAGGAGGATTTTTGTCTGTCTTGTCCCCTGCTGTGTTCTCAGTGCCTACAACAGACTCTGGCATACAGTAGATACTCTAAAAATACTTGCCAAAGGAATGAATGTGTTTTGGTGGTAGACATAGACCAAACATGTGAACAACTAATTATTAAGCACAACAGCTTGGGATAAGTGCTGGGATGAAAAAGGCAGGAAAGGGAAGAAGCCTGGAGTATTATTTTAGAGTGGGCATCAGGGAAGGCTCCCTGAGAAGGTGACATTAAAGTGGAAAGATCATATGACAGTTGATACTGACGAGTAAGTAAGCAAATGGATAGATATGTAACTGATGGAATAAATGAATCAATAGATGAATGGGTAAATAAATGAATGAGTGAGGAAATAGATGACTCTTTGCATGAATGGATAAATGAATGAATGGAGGATATACACAGTAAGTAAATGGGTAAATGGGCAGATGGGTGAAAGAATCAATGCATAAATGGATCAATGTAAGGTCAACTTGACCTTCAAAAAGTATCCAGTATCTGACCCCTTGTTGCCATACCTACTGCCACCACTCTGGTCTAATCAACCCAACCACCACAACCACCATCTTCTGCTTTGATCATTGCAGTCACCTCCTCTCTGGTCTCCCTGCTTGTGTTCTTGACTTCCTCAGTCTATTCCCCAAGTCGCTCACATTTCTCCTCTGCTCATAGCCCTCCTGTGGTTCCTATCTCATTCAGAATAAAAGCAAAGTCCTCACTATGAACACAAGACCCAGCAGGATATAGGTCCCTGTATCCCCTCCTTGACCTCACCTCCCACCCTCTCACTCTCTCACTCACTCTGCTCTATCCACACCACCCTCCTCTCTGTTCTTCAAATAAGCCTGGCAGGCTCCCTCCTCAGGACCTTTGCCCAGACTATTCCCTCTGCCTGGAAAGCTCTTCCTCCCAAACAGCCCCATGGCTCACTCCCTCCACGCATTCAGGCCTTTGTTTAAATGTCACCTTGGTAATGAGGCCTCCTCTGAACACTCTGTCGAGTATCACAACCAGCCCCCAATCCCCTTCACCTTCTTTCCTGTTTCTGTTTTTCAGGGCACTTCTAACCTTCCAACATATTATATCATTGACTTATTTACTGTTTGCCTCTCTTTGACTTCAGAGTATCAGCCCTAGAGAGGGTGGGGACTCTGCTTCATTTACTGCTCTGTCCCCAGCACCTAGGACAGTTCCTTGCACACTGTGAGTGCTCCTTAAATATCTGTCACATGAGTGGACTAAACATTTTAGGCAATTCTACACCAGCTGGTAGAATGATGGGAAACTTCTACTTGTTACTTTTACTTGCTGCTGGCATTTTCTAAAACTACAATTGTTACCTTATAATCAAGAAGGGAGAAAAGGCTACTAAAGCTATTTTTAAAATATTATTTTCTCTGTTGTTGTTGTTGTGTTAGTGGTTCCCTGGCTGGGAATCGAACCCAGGCTGCAGCGTTTGGAGAGTCAAAACCTAGCCAATACACCACCAGGGAACCCCAAAACATTATTTGCTTTTCGAAGTAAAACCATTTTAATTACACACTCCCCACTTCCAGATGTACCCCTGATAATATTTTTGTGTGGATTCTTCCAAAAATATGTACTCTTTATTTACATCAGGGGTTGGCAGACAAAAGTCTGTAGGCCATATCTTCTTGTGTTTATAAACAAAGTTTTATTGGCATATAGCCAAGCTCATTGGTTTACATATCATCTACAGCTGCTTTCACACTACAATGGCATAGAGTTGAGGAGTTATGATAGAGATTGTATGATACTCAAAGCTGAAACTATTTACTATTTGAGACTTTATAGAAAAAGTTTGCCAACCTCTGATTTATATATATGGATAAGTGAGCATTATTCCCTAAGATTTCATGTTTAGGAAGTAGAATAATATTTGATGTATTAAACTGTGGCTGACTATTCTTACTTAGCATTATGCCTTGGAGAACTTTCCATGCCCCAACATTTAAATTCACCTTAACCTTGTTCACACCTGCATAGTATGCCATAGTCACAGTCTATAATTCCTTTGACCCCTCTCCTATTGCTGGAGCTTTAGCAGTGGCTTTCCATTTTTCACCTTTGTCAATGACAACCCAGTGAACATCCTTCTTCCTACTTCCTTATGCACACATGGGGATATCGCTGGGTCAAAAGTGTAATGCAGTTAAGATTTTAATAGGTAGTGCCAAAGTGCCACCCACAGCAAGACTGGTTTCCTTTTTAGGAAAGGAGGAAAAAACCAATCCAGTCAAGTATTTATGACATGGCTGTTCTTTGAAAGGTTCCACCCCTTGGGGAAGTTCATCCATAATTTTCTGACCCCAGGACATATCATGGACTTTCACAGTCCCTTGGGCTGACTATTCCCTTCTCCACCCTTCTCTGCCTGGTGAAATGCTGCTAGGACCTCAGATCCACCTTAACTGATTGGATAAAATTTTGTGGCATTGACTATATACTTATCCTGTTTCCCAACAATCCCATTTCCAAAAGGAACTCACAGAAAAAGGGTGACACAGGAGGCATACGAGGACATGTCTAAAGATGCCCAGAGCAGCATTGGGTGGGAGTGGAGATATGGAGAACTCCGTGGATCTCCTATACGGGGAATGGGTAAGTAAAAGGGAGTGGATTCCCCCATGGTGTTCTAGAAGCAAGAACTCAGAGTTACATGTGTGACATGGAAAGATCTTAAATACAGTGGAAAAAAATAAGAAACAAAACCAGATCTATAGCACCATTTACAAGCAAAGAAAGAAAAATAAATAAATAAGGTAGAGATGCACAAAGCAACACTGTCTGGTCTGTGTTTGCACCTACCGAAGCGTGCATGGATGTTAAATGTGTTGGGTTTGTCCATGGGATGCTGGGGAGAAAACAGGAATGGGCAGGAGAATTTAAGTTAAAAAAAAAAAAAGAAAGCAAAATAGGGTATGGACAAATGATAGAGAGGTACGAACAGAAAATATGATGCAACTTAATACATCTAAGTCCACACACAGCAAAAGGATCCAACGTAGGGGGCCATCTCTTCTTGGAGGTCTTCCCCCATTCTCCATTCTTTCCCCAGCCAGAATCAGTCACTACTTCCACTCAGCTCCCACCAATGTCTTCTGCTAACACCATTAAAGCACAAGTCACTAGACTAAGATTGTCTGTGACAGTCTCCCCAGTCAGAGGACGAGCATTCGGGAGATGGGCAACAGGGTCTGTGCCTTCATTTTCCTAACCTGTAGAAGTGGAATAATGATCAAAGTACCATATAGAGTTATTGGAGGTTAAGTTACTTGATTTCTGTAGGCTTAGTGCAGTGATTTTGGCACATTGCAAGCACTTAATATTGGCAGCTATTATTATCATGATTATTTTTTAGAGTGGCCTCAGGTCTTTGTGAAAGGCAAAGGCCTCCCCCAGTGCTTCCTCCTTCAGGAAGTCTTCCATGATTTCTAGTAGGGAGCTCTACCAGCAACTGTGGCCCCTCCATAGCCTCTTCCCCAGGTGTAGGCACTGCTTGCTCACCTGTTGATCTTCCCCACTGGTCCAGGATCTCCTCAAGGGCAGGGAAAAGTGTTGGTTCACCTTGGGTTCCTTAGAGCCCAGCATAGCAGCCAGTGTCCCTTGGGCTTCCAGAACTCTCTGCCCATTTGAATAGAATGTAGGCTGGGAGGGCAGATAAGGCAGGTGTATAATTAACAAATATATGGCGGGTTGTATATGATAACAGCCTGGTGATGGTAGAAACTGTATATGCCAAGAGTCCCCATCTGGTTTCAGCCTGCCTCCTGCTCCTCCCTTGTCACTCTAGCCCACTGGTTGGCACACTTGTCGCAGGACCCACCTCTGAGCCTTAGCCTGAACCCAGGTTGAGGGCCCTCTCCTTGAAATGTCCTTCCTTCCCCTTCCATTCACATCTCAGCGGTTGATACAGATGTGCCCACACAGTACCGATGCCTAACCCACACCAGACAGTTTTACGTTTGTCATGGATCCCTTTGATAAAACTGACAGACACCTCCTCAGAATAGGTTTTTTTAGAGTCAGGTTTATTGAGGTATCATTTATACTCAATTAAATAATTACAGAATAAATAAATGTTCTATATAAAGTAGAATTCACCCTTTCTAGCGAACAAGTCTGAGTGTTGACAAATGCTCACAGCTGTGTAGCCACCACCACAATCAGGATACAAGACAGATCTGTTTCCCCTGAAATTTCCACGTCCCCGTTTGCAGTTCCCATTGCCTAGGTCTCAGGCAGCATTGCACACAATAACATGTCCTAAAGATTGCTCTAAGCCATACATTCATGTCTTTCTCATTAAAAATAAACCCAAAAACATCTGCACAGAATTCTATACCATGAGTGTATCATAATTTATTTTAAATAATGAACAGTTCAGGAGGTTAATGTACATTTAGATTGCTATCATAAACAAGGACATGGGGGCAGGGAATGGACATTGTGATATAAGCCTTTCTGTGAACACAGGCTAATTGTTTTTCCCCAGAGCAGACACTAGGAAGTGGTACTGCAGGATCTTACACCATGTGCATTATTTCCTAATATGTTATTAAAACATTTTAACTGTATGGAAATGTTGAGGGAAAAAAGTGTGATGAACAACCCTGTAGCCACTGACTAGATTTTACAATTGTTACCATTTCACTATTTTTGCTTCATTACAAGTGTATTCATTTATCCTTTCCTCTGTCTCAGTGATTCTGAATCAGGGACAAATTTGCCCCTCCCCCCGCCCCGCCCAAGGGACTTTGACAATGTCTGGAAGTAAACATTTTTTTATTGTCATACCCATATGTATGGGGGAGATCCTGTCAACATCCTACAATGCATAGGATGGCCCCAACAACAAAGAATTATCTGGCCCCCAATGTCAATAGTACCAAAGTTGAGAAATCTTGTAGTCTATTCATTCATTAGAATAATTTACAGATATCAGTACACTTCTGTCCTCAACACTTCATCAAGCATATTATTAGTTAGAGCTTGTTATCTGTTTATGGTTCCCTTCTTGAGGTACAATTTACATACAGTGAAATGCACAATTCCTACCATTTGATGAGTTTTAACAAATATATAACCAAGTATAAAAAAATAGCATTCTATAACCCAGAAACTTTAGGGAGTTCCCTGGTGGTGTAGTGGCTTAAGGCTTCGGCGCTGGCGCTGTCAGAGCTGCGGCCTGGGTTCGATTCCCAGTCAGGGAGCTACCCACATACCAAAAAGAAAAAAAAAAAAAAAAAAGAAACTTTACCTCTACCCACCCATCAAACCCAATTACAGTTCTGAGTTTTATCACCATAGATTCCTTTTCTCTGTTCTAGACATTTTTGTTTTGTTTTGTTTTGTTTTGTTTTGTTTTTTAGTATGTGAGTAGCTCCCTGGCTGGGAAGCGAACCCAGGCCGCAGCGCTGACAGCGCCAGCGCCAAAGCTTTAAGCCACTACACCACCAGGGAACTCCCTGTTCTCGACCTTTTTATAAATAGAATCCTAGAGCAGATGATCTTTTGTGTCTGGTTTCCTTCACTCCCTGTAGTGTTTTTTATATTCATCCATGTTGTTACATGAATCAATATTTTGTTTCTTTCTATTGTTGTGTTTATCCATTTGTTTATCCATTCTCCTGTTGATAGACACCTGGGATATTTACAGTTTGGGGCTATTATAAATAAAGCTGCTATCAATATTCTTATACCAGTCTTTTTGTGGGTACATGCTTTTATTTCTCTGAGTAAATACCTAGGAGTGGGATTTCTTAGTCATAGAGTGGGGAGGTGTAAGTTTAATTTATAAGAAAATGCCAGCCTTTGCCCAAGGTGGCTATATTAGTTTTCTATTGTTGCTGTAACAAATTCCCACAAGCCTTAAAACACCACAAATTTATCATCTCATAGTCCTAGGGCTCAGATATCCAAAATGGATGTTACAGGGCTAAAATCAAGGTATCAGCAGAACTGGGTTCCTTCTGGAAACTCTAAGGGAGAATTAGCTTCCAACTCCTCTTCAGCTTCTTGAGGCTGCCTTCATCCCTTGGCTTGTGGCCTCATCACTCCAGCCTCTGCTTCTGTCGTCACATCTCTGACTCTGACCCTTTTGCCTTCCCTTCTTATAGGGACCCTTATGATGACATTTAGGACCCCCCCCACTCCAGATAATCCAGGATATCTCTCCAACTCAATATCCCTAATTTAATCACATCTGCAAAGTCCTTTTTGCCATGTAAAGTCATGTTCACAGGTTCTGTGGGGGAATTAGGACATGGTCATCTTTGGGGGATATTATTCTGCCTGTCTATTTTACATTCACCCCAGTAGCTCTGGTCATTCCACATCTTTGGCAACATGTAACATTGTCAATTATTTTAATATTAGCCACTATGGTGTGTGTGTTGTACCTCATTTCAGTTTCAATTTGCATTTTCCTGATGACTAATTATGTGAAGCATTTTTTTTCATGTGCTTATTGGCCTTTTATTTTTCTCTTTCGTGTAGTGTCTGGTCAGATCTTTGGCCCATATTTGAATTGGGCCATTTGTCTTTTTATTACTGAGTTTCAATAAGAATGTGTGCCTTTTTTATTTAACTAGTTCAATCCACACTCCCATCATTCACGTAGAAAATCTGTCCCTGTTAAAAAATTCCTCTCTCACTCTCATCTCCTCCTTCCCCTGCTACCTCAGCAGTCCTTGAGACTTTGTGTCTTTGGGGAAAAGAAAGTAAATTTTTTATACTTCCTGGAGAGTAAGCTTAGTTTTAGGACCACACTGCACAGCATTGGTGGCCACTAATCACTTGAGTCTATAAGTTTAAATAAATTTAAATTAAATAAGATTGAAAATTCAATTTTTCAGTCTTGCTAGTCATATTTCAAGTGCTCTATAGTCACACAAGGCTGGTGGCTACCAGGTCAACAGCACAGATAGATAACATTTCCTTCATTATGGAAAGTTCTAGAAGTATCTACAGGGAAACCAACCCAACTCTTACAGTAGTCACTGCCTTTTCTACTAGATGGAAGTTAATTGCACAGATGTGTTATTGTGCCAGGCAACTGTCTTCCCACTGGAAGTGAGGAAAGGAAAACACAAAGGAGAGGTGAGAATGAGAAAACATCGTGAACCATAATAATAATTGTCTGGCACTTAGTAAATACTCATTACATTTAAAAAAATTACACACATAACTACCATCTAATGAGTATGTACTGAATGACAGGTACTTTCTTGTCTCCATTATCTGCATGTGTTTATTCCCAGAGAAGTAGGAGAAGCAAGAGAGAAAGACATTCTAGCCAAGCCCTTTCTTTTCCAAATAGCAGAGGGATTAAATCTTTAAACACACATCTCTTGGAGCCAGCCATCTTGGAAGGAAATCTCCAAAATGTGCCAAGCACATGCTAAAACAGGGCTCATTAACTTCCCTGCCAAACCTGCTCCAATACATGTATTTTCCTCTTGGTAGATGGCCTTATGGCATGTCCGGTTATTAAGCTTATCTAGCAAGGGCACCATTGTCACTGCCTCTTTCATCCTTGCCCACAGATGGCTCCTCCTGGTCCTTGCCTCTGCTCCAAGCCCTTCTCTCCATCCCCGTGGCCACAACCTCAATTCGGGCCTTGTCCTCTCCCACCTGGACTCTTATCCTAGCTTCCTTCCAAGCCTCCATGTTCTCCTCTCTGGTCTGTTCCTTATATGGCCCCAGAGGATCTTTCTATACCTAGAGCTGACCCAGCCTTTCAATTTCATATTGAAAATGCTCTCTTTCGTCTCTGCATAAGCACAGTCTTTTCCCAGAATTTCCTCCCTGTCT
Organism: Lyroderma lyra; assembly: GCA_004026885.1. NCBI lineage: Eukaryota > Metazoa > Chordata > Mammalia > Chiroptera > Megadermatidae > Lyroderma > Lyroderma lyra. The sequence goes on along the minus strand of PVJL010001366.1, from coordinate 193,041 downwards.
CTCCTTGGTGAACTCCTACTCATCTTTTAACACCCAATTCAAAATCCCCTCTTCCAGGAAACCTTTTCAGACTCCCACAGATAGACCAGTATACACCCCTCTGAGCCACTGCAATAACCTGTGAGAGACTGTGGTCACCTACTGATCTCTTTCTATTGTGAGTTTCTGACCATCTACCAGTCTTCCTTGTGAGAGTGTGACCTCCCAGAAGGGAAAAATGTTATTCATCTTAGTTGCCACAACAACTTGGACAGGGCTGACACATAGTACATACTCAGTAAATGTGTGTTGCAAAAGCTGATAAGTACTAGTTAACATTAAATGAAACCTGTATAAAAAATAGTAAGTTTACAGAGAAGACTCTAGGAAGACAGTGTCCTAAGCAAGTTGTCAAAGCTAATATGATCAGCAATGAGACCGCCCGATATCATGGGCCTCCTCATGTCATGCAACAAGAAAAACATGGCATCACTTCCATTGATGTTCCTGCTCAAAGTGCATAACTTAAATCTAATCATTAGGAAAACATCAAACAAATCAAAGCCGAAGGCCATTTTACAAAATAAATAGTACTTCTCAATTTTGTCAATGTAGAAATGGGCTCAAGAACAGCAGAAATGTATTATCGTACAGTTCTGGAGGCCAGAAGCCCAAGATCTAGGTGTCAGCAGGGCCATGCTCCCTCTGAGACCCATAGGAGAGAATCTTCCAAAACTCTTTGGAGACTCTGATGTTGCCACCAGCAATGTTTGGTGTTTCTTGGCTTGTAGCTGCAACACCCCAATCTCTGCCTTTTTTGTGAAGTGGCGCTGTCCCTTTGCATCTCTGTGTCTTCACGTGGTGTTCTTTTTGTGAGGATACCAATCATATTGGATTAAGGGCCTACCCTGCTCCAGTGTGACTGCATTCTAATTCCATCTACAATGACCCTATTTCCACATAAGGTCACATTCTGAGGTCCTGAGGGGTTAGGACTTTAACATAGGCTTTTGGAGGGCACACAATTTAACCTCTAACACATACTAAGGAAAAGGACAAAGCAGAGAAGAGGGAGAGGAAATGGTGGGGTGAACAGCTGCTCCCTCAAATCTGGTAGCCTGGGAATGTCTCTTTGTAGAGGGGACATTAATGTCATAGCCTGAAGGAGAGGTGTTAACAATGTTTTCCTTTGAATAGTGAATTTGAATTTCATCACCTGGGTTTTGTGACATTTCCCTTGGCATCTCAGAGGTATCTAATTTGTATTTTTCCTGCTCATTTCCTGGTTTGAAACTGGTAAGACTAAGGAGTAGAGTCATGGAGGCGTGGTTCTTATAAAATCTGAGAATTTTTCTGCCATGTCCAATTCACTCTGTCAGCATCTCTGAGAAGCCCCAACAGCTGTGAGGCTGAGAAGCCATCAGATTCCTCTCTCAGCCAAACACTGGAGGGCCTCTGGTGTGTGCCAGCTGCTGTACCAGGTCTCAAACTGTCACAGCCAACACCCCTGCCAGCTTTATTTAAAATAACATGCACACAAAGGAGGAGTTCCCATTCTAAGTGTACAGCTCAGTGAATTATCACAAAGTGAGCATGTTTATGAAATCAGATTTAAACACTAAAATGCCTCAAATATTTCTTGACCCCTTCCCTCAAAGGTCACCACTATCCTCACCTCTAACACTATAGATTAGTTCTTCCCATTCTTACATAATGTATCCGCATGGTTCTATGTCATAAATAGTGTATGAGGTTAGACAATTAATTTTGCAAACTCATCCTAGAAAAAGTGCTACATACCTCATTGCTGAATACCACTGCAGCCACCTTTGAAGTACTCCCCTTGGGAAGCTATGAACCGATATCAGCATGTAGTCCACGTTTCAAAGCATTTTTGAAACTCTTTTTCTGGAATGGCCATTACAGCTGTATTCATACCCAAGTCTGACAATTAAGGTCATGAACTTGCCACTGTTATGACACCTACTGAGGTTATGACACCTTACCGAGTTGTTTGTACAATGCTGTCAGTATAAGCCACAGTGGCAAGTTTGCAAATTTAATTGTCAGATTCTGGATATGATGAGAACTCTGATGACCATTCCAGAAAAAGAGTTCCACAATTGCTTTGAAAGGTCGACTAGGTGCAGGCATTGGTGCATAGCTTCCCAAGGGGAGTACTTAGAAGGTAACCATAGTGATATTCAGCAATGAGGTATGTAGCACTTTTTCTAGGATGAGGTGACAAAATTACTTGTTTGACCTCATATTCCTATCTTGCATGGTGGGGGTTTGCAAACTATAGCTGGGGGCCAAAAACCAGCCTGTTGCCTGTTTGTATAAATAAACTTTTATTGGCACACAGTCACACCATTCATTTGCTATTATCAATTGCTGTTTGTATGCTACAGGGGCTGAAACAGAGAGTATTTGGCCCAGAATTTTCTATCTGTCCCTTAACAGAAAAAGTTTGTCAGCCCCTGTTAGATGACATTCCAGTGTGCAAATATAACAGTATTTATTCACCCAACTGTGAAAGGTATTTGTGTGGTTTACAGGTTGAGTTTATTATAATAAGACTGCTAAGAACATCCTATTTGCTTATTTATTTATTTTTTGGGAGAGGGTATGCAGGTAGTTCCCTCGCTGGGAATCGAACCCAGGCCACAGCGTTGACAGCACCAACACCAAAGCCTTAAGCCACTACACCACCAGGGAACTCCCTGCTAAGAACATTCTAGTACAGGAATTGTTTAACTTCTAATCACATTAGATCAGTGATTCGCAACAGGGAGCAATTGTGTCACTCAGGGATGCTTGCAATGTCTGCAGACCATCTGGGTTGTTGCTATGTTTTGAATGTTTTGGTCCCCTCACAAATTCATATGTTGAAATTCTAATCCCCAGGCGAAGCTATTAGGAGGTGAAACCTTTGGGAGGTAATCAGTTCATGAAGCTGTAGCCTTCATGATTGAGATTAGTGACCTCATAAAAGAGACCCCACAGAGTTCCATCACCCTTTCTGCCATGTGTGGACACAGCCAGAAATCTGTGACCCAGAAGAGGGCCCTTACCCGACCATGCTTGTACCCTGTATCTCAAACTTCCCCTAGTCTCCACCTTCAAGATATTATATGCTCTAGATTCTACCACTCCTTGTTACCCCATCTGCCACCACCCTGGTCCAGTCAACCATCACCTCCTGGTCCATCTCTTGTCTCTTCTCTGGGCTCTCTGCTTCCTGCTACAGCCTATTCCCCACCTGACAACCGGAGTATCCTGTTAAAACCTCAGTCAGATCTCATATCTTCTCTGCTTGCCCCATACTCTTCTTCTGTTAAGGATGAAATGTTTGCATCCCTCCAAAATGAATCTGCTAAACCCCTAACCCCCATTGTAATGGTGTTAAGAGATGGAGTCATGGGAGTTCCCTGGTGGTGTAGTGGCTTAAGGCTTCGGCGCTGGCGCTGTCAGCGCTGCAGCCTGGGTTCAATTCCCAGCCAGGGAGCTACCCACATACAAAAAAAAAAAAAAAAAAAAAAAAAAAAAAAAAAAAAAAAAAAAAAAAAAAAAAAAAAAAAAAAAAAAAAAAAAAAAAAAAAATCCTACAGGCTGTGTATACGGAGGAAACATTAAAAGTCTTCCTTTAAAAAAAAAAAAAGAGATGGAGTCTTTGGAGGTTATGAGGTTTAGATGAGGTCATGAGGGTGGAGCCCCTATGATGGAATTGGTGCCCCTATAAGAAGAGGAAGAGAGATCAGAGCTATGCCTCTCCAGCACAGGACAGAGGGAGAAGCTGCCCTCTGCAAACCAGGAAGAAAGTTCTCACTGGTAAATAAATTGACTGGTTCCTTGATCTTGGACTTCCCAGCCTCCAGACTATGAGAAATAAATTGCTATTTTTTAAGCTGTCCAGTCTGCGTTATTTTGTTTGGGCAGTCTTAGAAGACTAAGACATCTCCCCAGGCTTCCACCTATGCAAGGTAAAAGCAAAGTGCTCACCATCAGGCCCATGAGGCCTGCCTGATCCACCCCGTCATTCCTCTGACCTTGCTTAGGACCCTCAACTCTCCCTCATGCACTCATTTGCTGTCACACTGGTTTCTTTGTTATTCCTTAAAAATGCCAGTCACATTGTCACCCCAGGGCCTTGGCACTTGCTGTTCCCTCTGCCAGAAGGCTCTTCCCTGAGATACCCCTATGACTTACTCCCTCACCTCCTTCTAGACTTCACCTTTTCATCGAGACCTCCCCTGGCAAAGCCATAGCGATTAGCAACACCCTCTTCCCCTCTCATCCTCCTTTCCTGCCTTATTTACTTCTCTTTGGTGCATTAGACAGTCAAATAGATTATACACAGGGGCCAGCACAAATAACACCCCTTTTTATGAGCTGGTAACCTATACCAAATTTTTTATTACAAAAATCATAAGCAGGGAGTTCCCTGATGGTGTAGTGGCTTAAGGCTTCGGCGCTGGCTCTGTCAGTGCTGCGGCCTGGGTTCAATTCCCAGTCAGGGAGCTGCCCACATACCAAAAAGCCAAAAAAAAAAAAAAAAAAAAAAAAAAAAAAAAAAAAAAAAAAAAAAAAAAAAAAAAAAAAAAAAAAAAAATCATAAGCATGTAATTCTGTAACATAACAATATTACACTCAAGCACATTTTAGGTGACGTTTTAGGTAAAATGTTCAAATTGTGGTACATCTCGTGCAAGACATTCATGTATAGGATCCGGCATTAGTTCTGCTGGACCCTGTATTTTGTGTTTCTTTTATTTAGGGTCTGTCTCCCATCTTTGACCATAAGTTCCAGGAGTTTATGTCTGTGTTGGTCACTGTTACAGCCCTCAGTGTCTAGAACAGTGAATGGCATAGAGTTGGTGCATTTGCTGCCTCTATGAATTAATGAGTGATAAATGAATGAATGAATTCAACAATTATTTCTGCTGTGCTCCTAGAACAGGGATGGAGGCTGGGTTCTGGAGACCCAGATACCTCAGATAAGGCTTCTGACCTGGAAAGTTCAATATCTGGAGGTGGGGAGGGCTGGAGCCCTAAAGAGAAAGAGAAACTGATAGCAAAACACAGTCTGATAAGGACTGTGAAGGAGAAGAGTTCAGAGGTAGGAGGGGCATACAAAGCCGATGAAAATAAATAATTGACTCTTTTTCAATTCTAATATGGAGGCTGGCAAACTACGGCTCATGGACCAGCTGTCTATTTTTTTTTTCCAGCTGTCTGTTTTATTAAATAAAGTTTTATTGGAACACAGCTGCACTGTGGGTGACTGCTTTCCACTACAACAGAGCTGAGTGATTGTAACAGAGACCATGTGCTCTGCAAAGACAATAATATTTACTATCTGGTCCTTTACAGAGAAAGTTTGCTAACCTCAGCCCTGACATTAAAAGCTAACATTTTCTGATTGCTTACTATATGCTATAGAGATGGTCTTCCCTCATATGTTTTGTTATTTAATATTCACTGTAACTTCTGAAATTAGAATATTGCATTTTATAGATGAGGAAATGGAGGTCAGAGAGGTGAGATAATTTTCCCAAGGTCACACAGCAAGGGAGGGAGGGGCAGAGAGCAGAGTATACTTGGTTTTGCACCTTGTGTTTTTCACTTTGTAACACATCTTGGATAGAGTTCTGTCTGGAATTGTGTGCACCTGTCACATTCTTTTATGTAACAGCCCCCTCCTGGGGTTTCTCTGACAGTCCCCTCCTGATGAACATCTAGGTTATTTCCCCCTCTGCTATGATGAATGTTGCAATGACCATCTTATGCTTAGTTCTTAGAGCTCATGTATGGGTGTTATCTGAAGGCTAAATTCCTACACTTGGAGTGGCTGGGTCAAAAGGCATGTGCCAGGTGGTGATTTTTGGTGTGGCATTGAGTGAGTTCATTGGGCAGGTGAGGAAGAAGATAAAGGAGAGGGCATTCCAGGTGCATGGACAAAGGTGTGAAGGTGTGAGTCAAGCTATACAGAGTGCTTGAGTCTACACAGTCAAGGTGGTAGATGATGCAAAGTGTGGAAGGGAGAGTATGGCCAGGTGTCTCCATGCTAGGCTACCCTCTGTCTTGGGGGCACCAGGAAGGCATGGCAGGGCTTTGAGCAAAGGAGGGGCTGGCCCAGCTCTGGGCCCTGGAGGGAATAAACTGGAGGCAGGGAGGCCAGGGAGGAGGCTAGAGGCAGGGGCAGGGGAGAAGACTACGGCTGAGTCTTCTTAACCAATCAGAACTTCTACACTTGATCTTAACCAAAAGGCCGAGAAGCGATACCAATCAGAACTTCTAATGGATCAAATGGGATATCTTTCCTACGGCTCCCAGCTTACCTTTATGGGACAATGGTTGTGTGCCAAGGACTTTAAATTCATCATCCCATTTGCCCTGACAGCAAAAAATATTGTAGAGTTCCTAATATGTCCTCATTTCACAGATGAGAACACTGAGGCTCAGAGAGGGAACTGTGACCCCAGTCACAAAGCTCACAAGGAGCCAAGCTGGTAACCTGACTCTACAACTCAGACTCTTGTTTGTTTGTTTTACTTTTTAAAACCTTTTTTTTAAAGGTATAATTCACATGCCATAAAATTCACCACTTTAACATGTGCAATTCAGTGGCTTTCAGTACATTTACAAGGTTGTGTGATCAGCACCACGATCTAATTGCAGGACAACTTTATCACCTCAAAAAGAAACCTTACAGCAGTCACTTCCAATACCCTCAGGCCCTGGCAACCACTAATCTGCCTTCTGTCTTTAACGATGTGCAGGTTTTGGACCTTTCCTACAAATGGAATCCTTTAACACATGGTCGTTTTTGTCTGGCTTCTTCACTCAACGTATGTTTTCAAGGTTCACCCTTGCCGTAGTGTGTGTCAGTACCTCATCCGTTTTTATGGCTTTCCACATCAGCGGCACCATTTCACATTCCCATCAGCAATAAATGAGGTTTCCAGTTTCTCCACGGTCTGACCAATGCTTATTATTACTGTTGTTTTTTTTTTTTTTTTTTTTAATTATAACCATCCCAGTGGGTGTGAGGTAGTATCTCACTGTGATTTATGTGTATGTTTCTCTGATGACTAATGGCATTGAGCATCTTTTCATGTGGTTATTGGCCATTCATACGTCTTTGGAAAAAATGTCTACTCAAGTTCTTAGTCCATTTCTTAATTGGGTTATTCAATTTTTAATTGTCAACTTGAAAGGCAAGAAGAGGAGAGGCAGAGAAATATTCAGACCCACAGAGAGAGGAATTAGAGACCCAGAGAGAAAGAAAGACAAAAAACAGGAAAACAGAGTGAGGGACTGAGTGTGAGGAGCAGGAAGGACAGCTGGGACTGCAGGAGGGCAGAGAGCCTGTAGTCACCTCACCACCCCAGCTCTAGGCTGGGAGAAGAGTTGGGAGGGGAGAGCTGTTTGCAGAGAAGCCTCAGGCCTGGGGAGGGTGTAGGGTGCTCTGTCCCCAGGGTCAGCCTGGGAGCTGAAGTCTGTCAGAGCAGAGATGAGATGGTGGAGTGCCCCCAGGGCAGGTGACAGAGTCCAGGGGAAGATGGCAGGTGGGTGTGACAGCATTTGGAGACCCACCCAGTGGGTGTGAGAATCACTGACTGAGAGGAGAAGTATCTCAGGAGACAGGTCAGGGGCCCCACCTCTGCCTCATGGAAACACCCAGACCCAAGCCAGGGTGTGTGTGTGTGTGTGTGTGTGTGTGTGTGTGTACACGCATGTGCTCAGCACATAGCACTGCACATTACTTATTTTTAAAGCTTTTGTGTTTTGAAATCTAACACATTCAGAAAAGAGTGTAGCACTCTATATGCAAGCAGATGGTCAGCGGATGAAGGAATAAGCACAAGGTGGCCGGCCCATCCATTCAATGCCTTAAAAAGGAAGGCGATTCTGACGTGCTACAGCATGGATCGACCTTAAGGAAGTTCTGCTAAGTGAAATCTGCTAGTCACAAAACACAAATATTGCACAATTCCATTTACAGGAGATACTTAGAGCAGTTAGATTCATAGAGACAGAAAGTAGAATATTGGACCAGGGGTTGAGGGGAGAAGGGTGGGGAGTTAGTGTCTAATGGGGACAGAGTTTCAGTTTTATAAGATGAAAGAAGTTCTGGAAGAGGGTGCTGGTGGTGGTTGCATAATCACGGGAATGTACCTAATGCCATTGTACTGTACACTTAAACATAGTTAAAATGGTAAAAATTTTTTTTTTTAAATGTGGGTTGCTCCCTGGCTGGGAATCGAACCCAGGCCGCAGCGCTGACAGCACTGAAGCCTTAGCCACTGCTAAGGCTAAGTTCAGGAAACTCCCAAAATGGTAAATTTTATGTTGTGTGTATTTTACCACAATTTTTAAAAATGTAAATCAGATCATGTCACCTATCCTTATCCTTAGGCTAAAATACATAACTGATTTTTAAAATCATAATTTGCAGCTTAATCGATGACTGGGAGATGAAACCCTTGCAGTCACTGTAGGAATGTAAGTCTTTTCTTCCAAGTAAGGGCATAACCTCTCTACTTAGAAACCTACCTTAGGAATCTACCTCAGAGCAGGCCCCTATACTCTCCCCCAACTCATCCTGTTTATACAAAGGTCACATGGCCCACCTTGGAATTTCTTTATCCCCCCAACTCCCTTATGCCTTCCCCCTTGTGAAATGTCATAAAATATAAAACAGCCAATCAGGCAAGGTTAAGAATGTGAGGTCTGAAGCCCTAGCCAATAGGGTAAGTAAGGCACAGGTTTAATTAAGCTTGCCTTAGGGATAAAAGGTGTGTGACTCTGGTGTGCCTGCAGCTTTTGTCTGACACCCTTCTGCAGAAGTAAAGATTGCCTTGCTGAGATATTTGCATTTCCGAGTATTTATTTGTGGCACCAGAGATTTATTTCCAGCCCCTCCGTTACAGTTTCCTCCCTCCTCGCTTTCCTATCATCTCTTTCCCTCTGTTCTCCATCCATTTATCATCTAAGTACCCAACCCTGTTGTTTGCTTGTGGTTTCTTTGCTTATTGTCACACGGGAGAGATGCAACCAAGATGGTGTGTGGGTCTTGACCTCACTCATCCCAGGGCTGTGTGGCAGTCCATCAGATTAATGTTCCATGGTGGGTGGGGTGTTTTTATTTTTTTACTTTTTTATGATTCAAGTATTTATTAACTCACACATACAAAATATGCTGTTAATTGCATTAACAAAAGATCAATGTAAAAATACTCTACATTTTTGCAACTGCCAGTGTAAAAGCTTTGTTCTAGTGGTTGAATGGTCCAATCTTGTATTTTCTTTTTTTTTTTTTTTTAATTGTAACCTGCTTCTTTGTTAAATCCTGTATTTTCAACAGTGGGTAAGTGACACAGAATTCCATTAGCAGGAGGGCGGGGTGTATAAGACATCACAGACCCAAAGGAATACTGTTAAGCAAGGACTGGAAGTGTGTGTCCCCATAGTGGGCAGGGTATGAAGAGGAGGGGCAGCATCAATCCAGGTATAGTGTTGGGCATCCAGCAAGACAGTAATGTTAAGAAGGTTCATTGTTTAAGAACATCTAAAATATCTTAAAAACTGTAAAGCTATGAAGCACGCTTTTTACACCCAGAGAGTAAAAACTTAAGAAAAGCGTTTACTAACTTTATATTAAGTAACATGAAGAAAACAATGTGTTTTTACTATTCTAGAACAACAACAACAACAAAAAACCCAGTGCGTTTATCTAGCGAGCCTCCTATTGATGGACTTTTGGGTTGTTTCCAACATGGGCTCATAACAAAGAGTGTGGCCATGGGCACTGGTGTTCGTGCCCGCTGGCGGACAGGTGCACCCATTTCTCCTGGGTATGCATTGAGGAGGGGATGTGCATGTGGCCAGCTTTCATAGATCCTGCTGCAAGTTTTCCAAAGCGGCTGTCTCAGTGTATCCTCCCACAGCACTGCATGAGGACAGGCCACTATTTCTGTAATCATGCAGTGTAGCCTGGGGAGGAGATTGGGCATCGGCAGTAGACTGTGGGAAAATATCCCCCATCTCACCTCACCTGACGCTGGAGACGCTGCCTCTAATTCCTCCTTCTCTGGTGGGCTCAAAGCCAAATCTCATCAACGGTTTTCCTGGCATTCTGCCCTCCTGCCTCACACCAACGCGAAAGGGGCCATTAGTGTTGCCCAGCAGGGTTTCTGGCATGACCCCATCTTGGCTGCCCAGCCCTACTCCTGCTTCTGTCTCTACCTATGCAACCCAGAGCAAGTGGCTTGAACCTGCTAAGCCTCAGTTTCTACATCTGTCAAATGGGGATGAAAAAATGCTGCATCCACTCTTGTTGCCGCGTGTGCCACCTAGTCTGTTGCTTCCCACAGCTGCAGAATCCTCGCCCTAGACACCCATGGGCACCTCCTCCTCCCTAGTGAAGGACACCAGGTTGCCTTGGGCACCCTCCCACCCCACCCCCCACCCCCCACCCCCCAACACACACACCCACCATAAACAACACTGTGATGATATATTTGCCTTTGGGGGGTGATCGTGAGAACTTCCTTAGCCTCTACATCAGGGAGGGGAGTTGCCAGGCTGTGAAATCTGCATACTTAACTAAGTTTTACCAAATGGCACTTTAGCGTGGCTGCATCATCAGAGGAATAAAACCGGTTCTGCTTCCTGATTCTTCCTGCTCCACACCTGGGACCTGGGGCTTTGGGGCTTAGAAGCCGAGGAATTTGTAGCCTTTGTTTACTCACCTTTGTTTTCCATCCCATTCTGATAAGTCCCTAGGGCACTGCATTAGCTATTATTCTAAATGGCTAATTATGGGGAAGGTAGGCAAGGCAGCAGGAAGCCAAGGTGAGGCTCTCAGGTGAGAGAGAGGGGTGATTTCACTTGGGTGTGTTTCCTCTTATGGTAAAGTCACCCCATTGGGGTTCTCTGGTGGTGCAGTGGCTAGACTTTGGTGCTCTCAATGCTGCAGCCTGGGTTCAATTCCCAGCCAGGAAACTACCCCCCCACAAAAAAAAAAACATCACCTCATTACACCTTGAGCAATATCGCCAGCCAATTTAATAATATCTAATTCAATTTGAATAGTCTTGGGCACCATCAATGTACTGCGAGCCCCATATGTAATTTCAAACTTTCTGCTAGCCACATTAAAAAAAAGTGAAAAGAAACAGGTGACATTAATTATAATAATATTTTATTTAACTATACCCAAAATATTATCATTTCAACATACGACCAACATTAAAATTATTGAGTTTGCTTTTTTGTGTCTACTAAGCCTTCAAAATATTCTCAGGACAGCAGATTTCAAGGCAGACAGTAAATTTTTATTAAAAACACTTGATCTCTATTTAGATTTTATAACATTTACAGTTGAAGTGGATTTTTTCCCAATAGCTGAATTGAGAATTTTTAAAAATTTAATTTAAAATTATTTGCAATTAAATAAAAAATAAGTTTCATTTCTGTCACACCACATTTCAGGTGCTCAATAGCCACATGTGACCAGTGTAAACATGGGTTTACACCATTTCACCCTTGGAATAAGCTAGGTATTTTATTATTCCCATATACAGAGAAGGAAACTGAGGCTCAGAAAAGGAAACTGACTTTTTTTCTTTTTCATTCAACACACATTTATTGAATAGGTGTCATATGCCAGATTCCTTCCTAGGGGTTGGAGACATAAAGGTGAACAAGGTAAGTATGGTTTCTGGCCTCAAGGTTTTATGAGATAATATGGAAGAAAAACAAAAAAGAAATTATAAGTTGACAAAAACCAACAGGATGATGAGTTGGAGTTCATAGCAATCTATGGCCCCCAAGCTAAGAATGGTTTTTACATTTCTAAATGGTTGAAAAAGATGAAAAGAATATTTTGTGATGTGAAATTGATACGAAATTCAAAATTCCAGTGTCTGTAAATAAAATTTTGTTGAAACACAACCACATCTGTATTGTCTGTGGCTGCTTTCCTGCTCCAAAAGAAGAGTTAGGAAGCAGTTGGCAAAGTCTGAATACGGTTGAATCTATCAAACCAATGGTAAATAGGCTGTCAATTTGACTACTCTAGGTATTCTAAATGCCTCATATGAGTGGAATCATACAGCGTTTGTCTTTTCTTGACTGACTTATTTCACTGAGCCTACTGACCTCAAGGTTCATCCACTTTGTAGCATATGTCAGAATTTCCTTCCTCTTTAAGACTGAATAATATCTCCTTGGATAAACCACATTTTGCTTAATCATTCATTAGTGGATGAACCCTTGGACTCTCCAGCGCAGGGCACGTAGTGGTGCTCCATTGACATTTGTTGAACAAATGTATATAAACTATGTGAGCAGAAGTATTTGTTTCACCTCTGTATCCTGTGCCTAGAACAGAGCCTGGCACAGAGTAGGTGCTCAGCAAACAGCTTTCTGCACTTATTTGGAGTGTTTCTCCCTGAGCCTCCCTGACCCCATCCCTTACCTAGGGAGGAGGGGCCGGCCAGGTTCTCTCCGTAGCGTCACAAAGGCCCTGCCATTCCTCTGGCTTTGGCCCTTCTGCTGTTCCTAGGCCTGAGCACACATAGAGTCTGGGGTTGCCTGCAGTGTGACCACTCAGTTCAGGACGCCCTGAGCCAGCTGCGCTTTGCCATCATCCCCAGCCGTTCCATTTACAACAGCTGCAGGCCCGCGCTCAAGCCCTGCTGCTGGGCATGGAGGGGCCTTTCTTCTGGGACTATGCACTGAACGTGTTTGTGGGGAAAGTGGGTGCGTGCTGGGGAGAGGAAGATACACAGCACTGTGGGGAAAGGGACAGTAGAGGCCAAGACTAAGGCTGAGGTAGGAAACTTACAGGGAGCATGCCCCCTAGAGGGCGAGGGCGGGGCCTTTCCTGGAGGAAGATAGGGCCCCATCGGAATTTTCTCCGCTCTCTTTCCCAGGGGTAGATCACCTGGACCTTGTGGCGTCTTTTATCAAGAATCAAACAAACAACTTAAAGGTTAATTCTCTAAGAGGTAGGAATTTAGAGGGAAAGACTTCCTAGCCCCCTTCTCTCTCCTTCCTTTCCAGCTATCCACCGCGCCTCCTCTCGATTTAAAAATAAAAGCAAACACGCAAATATAGTCTTTACTGTGTGTTCATTAAGGTAGGCAATGCCCTTTAGAGAAGGCTAGGCCTGAGGTTCAGACATGCCCAAAGTGACACAACTAGCAAGTAACAGAGCTGAGGATTTGAAAAAGCGACATCCCAGCTCAGGCACTGTATTCCTAACCACCAACCCACGGGTGTGCCTACTGACTTGTGGCGGCCTATTCGTTGTTCGGCATTGGAGATTTGCGTGGTTCTATGACAGTTCCCCAGCAGAGGGCAGTAGAGGGCCTCGTGGACTTGGGGCAGGTGGGGGCGGGTCTAAGCCCCAGAAGCCTTGTCCCCAACCCTGAGGGATGAGGACACTGTGAAAGAGGCCGCCGGTTTTTAAAAAGATATGAAATTGTGTGTGTGTGTGTGTGTGTGTGTGTGTGTGTGTGTGTGTGTGTGTGCGCGCGCGCGTTGAACCCTAACTTTGACGCTAAATTTTTCAGTGAGTTATCTCCTAAGATCAAGGAAGGACATTCCAGTTTTTGTTTAATTATTGATATGTCTGGGACCACACATTGCAGTTAGTTATTACCCTGACATTTTTTTAAGAGTTCAGGCCAATCATTTTACTGACTCTTATTATATTATTAGGGTTTAGATACATTGGCCTGGAGAACCTGAGTGGCTGACCTTAGTTACTCAGTCTCCAGCCCCTGCAGAGGTCAAGCTGCTACCACGTGACCCAAAGCTCTACCATGAATCACGATGTTGGTATAAACCATCTGGTGTGGCCAAGACTCTCAAGCAAAGACCAGGGAATAGGCAGTGCTGGGAGTAGGGGTAGGGGTTGCAGTTTAAAAATAGGGCAGCCCAGAAGGATTATACGGAAAAGTCAGCATGTGAGAAAGACTAAAGGAAAGGGGAAGCAGCCATGAGGGGTCTAGGGCTGCAAGCGGAAAGAACAACCAAGGTCTCCCTGGTGTTGTAGTGGCTAGGCTTCTGTGCTCTCAACACCAGGGTGTGGGTTCGATTCCCAGCCAGTGAACTAACCCCCCCCCCCCAAAAAAAAAAAAAAAAAAGAACAGCAGTGAAATCCCTGAGAAGGGCCTATATTTGGCATATCCACAGAACCTGAAGGAGGCCATGGAGGCCGGAGTGGAGAGAGAGGGAGAGATATGGAAGATGAGGCCCTAAAGATAAGGGAAAGGAAAAGGTTAGATCAGGTAGTGCCTCCTGGATCATGGTAAGGAGCTTTGGCTTCTTTGGGTCACATGGGAGGGTTCTGAGCTGAAATGTGATGCAAATGAGCTGACTGAGTTTTTAATAGGATCCCTCTAGCTGTGGAGAACAGATTTTAGCAGGTGTGTGAACATGAGCGATGGCCCAGACAAGAGATGGTGATGGCTAAAACCAGGGTGCTCTCAGTGGAGGGGTAAGAAGTGATGGGATTCTTGGCTCTATCTTGAATACTGAACAAATGTTGAATAGGATTTGCTGACTTACATGTTGACAAATTGTATGTGGGATATGAGAAAAAGGAGTCAAAGATGGCACTAAGGATTTTGACCTGAGCAACTAGAATCGTGGCACCTGCATCTACTGAGAAAAGACTCCAGGGGTTGGAAGTAAGTTTGGAGGAAAATATCAAGTTTTGATTTTGGACTTACTGAGTTTAAGATGCCTATTAGACATTCAAGTGGAGATCCTGAGTGGATAGTTGGACATATACATCTGGACTTCAGTGAGTGGTCTAAGCTAGTGATATAAATGTGGGAGTCATCAGTGTATATAGAATGCTGTTCAATGGAAATATGATGTGAGGCACAAATAGTCACATATGTAATTTTTGATTTTTTAGTAGCAACATTATTTAAAAGGTAGACAGAAGCAGGTGAAATTCATTTGAATATTTTATTTAACCCTATACCTAAAATATTACCATTTCAACATGCAGTCAACATAAAAATTATTTCTATTTTACATTTATTTTTTTCATACCATGTCTTTGAAATCCAGCATACATGTTTTCCAAAAATTTTTTATTTAATAAAAATACAATGGAATAAGTTTATGCTAAGAAATGCAGCAATAAATACAGTTGAAGGAAATAGCAACTCTACATTGATACACTGGCACGAACAGGAAGAACACACGTACCACCCAGACCTATGTGTCTGAAGGCAGATTTTGTACATGCTCCTTTAGAAACACCACTCTAAAAAGATATTATCAGCCCAGGTGAGAGAATGAGTACACATATAATCACAAATGCACACGGATCATGATTTTATTTAAAAATTAGCAAGCAATACTGTAGAAACATTGACATGTAAATTTCTAAAATGTTGCATCTTAAATTTAGTTGGCAAAGACCACCTTAGCTATAAGCATGAGTTTAGTCTTCCAGGTAGAAACCAGACACTAAACTGTGAAAAAAAAAAAAAAAAAAAAAAAAAAAAAAAAAAAAAAAAAAAAAAAAAAAAAAAAAAAAAAAAAAAAAAAAAAAAAAAAAAAAAAAAAAAAAAAAAAAAAAAAAAAAGCTTCCTTTTGTTTGAAAACACTAGTATAAATATAGAAGATTGTAAAAATGCATAGACCTGGAATAAATGAGTTGGTTGTACAAGAGTACTCCTCTTTCACAGTATTCCTTTTTACTTCATCTGCATGTTATTGGTTATGCTCTAGGATTTAACCATTACAGCACTAAAAGGCAACTATTTAGGGAAGAGGCAGAAAAAGGAAAAAGTAATGTATGTAATGCAATTATTTCTTTTAAGTACAATAAGCATAATAGTGTTTTAGGAAGACAAGATAAAAATTACTCAAGGAGCTTGGTTCTCACTAAATAAAAGCAATGGGCTTAGTACTGAGCTCCTCTCTGTGAATCTAATAATCAATGCCTTAGTCATCATGTTGGTAATCTCTCAGGTAGTCATCTTGGTACTCGCCATGATACTCATCTGGGTATTCTGCCTGATAATCTCTATCACTGATTTCCAACCTAATGTTCCCATTCCTTGGCTTCCATTGTGAATGACAGGTTCTTTTGGAGCAGCACAGTATTTGGGATCATATACTTGCCACTTGAGCCCATACACACGTTCCTTTCTGAGAAGTGACCTTGTTGGTACCCATCTGTAGAGAAATTGTCAAGTTGTCCACTGGCTGTAAGGTTAGCTTCTGATCGTAGATGTCTCTTTTGGTATCTGGAGCTATCATCCCCACCTGGCTGGCTCCTGTGTTGGTGCCCATCTGTAGACTAATCATGGTCTGATCAAAAGGTTTGTCAGTTTGCATTTTGGGATCATAAAGATGCAGTTTGGTCCCATAGGCTGTCATACTTGCCTGGCTGGCACACCTGTTGGTTCCCATCTGCAAACCAATTACACTTTGGCCATCTTGTAATTTTCCTTCATCAAAACGTCTTGTTTGTTTTTCTGCAAACTTAAATCCAGTGTCAATGATCGTATGGAAGCCTTTTGTTTTAGCCAGACTTGCTAGAGCCACCAGCATAGTCTGAACCTGCATCATGTTTCCATTCTCAAAAAGATGGTTTGCTTCAAATATGTCATGTGGCTTCATACCATAAGCCTGAATAACTTTAACAAAGTTGCCAATATTCTCCACCTGAGGCCAGTTTAACGAGA
This sequence comes from Lyroderma lyra, assembly GCA_004026885.1. Taxonomy (NCBI): domain Eukaryota; kingdom Metazoa; phylum Chordata; class Mammalia; order Chiroptera; family Megadermatidae; genus Lyroderma; species Lyroderma lyra. The sequence goes on along the minus strand of PVJL010001366.1, from coordinate 176,332 downwards.
ACTCATTGACCTTCTTCACTGAGCCGGGCTGTAGCTTGTTTATGAGTTCTCAGAGAATTATGCCGTCTTTTAAGCTCAGCTGAAAGTTGGTGCCATTGCTCATGCCTGGCACTTCTATCCAGTTGTGAAGATCTTCTTCTGCTTGATGATCATACTTGGAATCATTCTTGTTCTTGACCTCGGTCGTAGCCTGTAAAAAGGGCCCTTGTTCAAGTGGGTCATGGTGATCAGTGGTGGGAAGAGGCTGCCTTCTGCTCATGGGGGCAAGGGGGTGTTCACACTTGGCTTCCCCGCTCCAGGCCCTGAGGAGTGGCTGCAGCGCCAGAGGCTTGGGGGATATCTCCCTGGGCTGCGGAGGGGCACAAGCGGTGCTTTGGCGGCTCAATCCAACTGGGTCTGAAATCCAGCATGCATTTTGTACTAATAACACATCTCAATAGAGACCAGCCCATTTCAAGTGGTTAGTATCCATGTGTATCTAGCGGCTGCCATATTGGACAGTGCTGGTCTAGGTGATACATAAAGCCATAAGGCTGGATAAAATCATGAAGGAGTGAGTGTAGACAAAGGAGTAGTGGAGAGCAGATCAGAGGAAAGGAAAGGAGAGGTGATCGAGTCCACCCTTCTACCACTTACCAGATGAGGAAACTGACTACAAGGGTGGTTTAAAAGTGGATCAGAAGCTAGATGCAGGACCTCCCAGGCCATAGATTTGCCCAGTTGACCCCGAGTAATACTCAGTCTTGGTTACTCAAGGTGAATGAAAAGGAGTTTCCTCATCCCTTCTCTTTGAATACTGGATGCCTACCATACCACAAGGATCTCTTTCTCTCTCCCAGATGGGCCTCTGCTGGAAGAGCTGGTGTCTCTTAGGGAGAGGGTGATCAAGGAACTCAAGAAGTTTTAAAATCATATGAATTAAAAGGTGTGGCATCCCTCCACCAAACCCACTTCTCCCCTTCCCCATTATCCTTCTATCCCATTCTCTCACTTTTTCTCCCAAACTCCTTCCTCACCTCCCCTATGACTCAAACTTCTCTGACCCTCCCTAATATTCCCTTCTTTCCTTTCCCTGACTCACTCCTCCCTCCCTCTCCTGGTCCCTTCCCATTAAATTCTCAAATTGCTGTCCCAACTTAGCTCACTTCAGCTCTTTTTTCTTGCAGCCTGTGATAAAAAGATTTGCTGTGTGGCGTTCCCTGGTAGTGTAGTGGCTTAAGGCTTCGTCACTGGTGCTGTCAGCGCTGCGGCCTAGGTTGGATTCCCAGCCAGGGAACTACCCACATACAAAAAAAAAAAAATTTTTTTTGCTGTGAGTCCTGCATTTATTATCTATCCTTCCCTCTTTACCCTCCTATGCCTTTATACGCTGTTTCACCAAAATCAAGCCCCGATGCCTATTCCATCTGGTGGTTCCCCCACCCCAAAGTTGTAGTACCTAGGAATATTTGGTTTTTGAGGGCTTAAGAAAGTGGTTGGAAAAAACGAAAGAAAGGAAAAAAGTGGTTGCAACCTGCAAAAAAGTACTTTGGGCAGGATGGTGTGAGGTGTTAGGATAGGAGAGCCTATGTCCTCATAACAAACACCACATCTCAGTGGAATAACAAAAGAAAGATTTATTTTTCACCCAAATTCCATTGAGAGTTGAGCAGTTCTTCCTAGTGATGACAGGGGTCCAGGCTGCATCTATGCAGAAGCTTCTAAGTAAGCTTCAGAAGGGAGAGAGACTAGGGAATCTCACAGGGACTTTTATGGCCAGGCCTGGAAGTGGCCTGCATCCCTCTGCCCACCTACCATTGGCCAGAATTCAGTCACGTGGTTGCAACCTACTGCAAAGTATCCTGGGGAATGCAGTCTTTCTGTGTGCCCGGAAGGGGAGGAAACATGAGTGAGCATCCAGCCTGTCTGCTGCAGGGGGCTGCAGAACAGAAATAGAGAAGGGCAAATGTTCTGTTTGTAGACATTTAATTAACGTGTGTTTAATTTTAATTAATTGTGTACAAACGGGTGTTGGGTCAATTGCACAGTTGCAGCTCATGTCAACTCTTCAATAATTATATAACAATTATTTTTAATATAAATCATAAGTGCATTTTGCTCAGATTACTCTGCTGTACTTGGGACCTCCAAGTTCACGAGGGCCAAAGGACTCCATCTTCTCTTTCCCCTTCTGCTCTCCCACCTCTTGCCAGTCTTCTGATAGCTGCCTTCATCCACTTCTCCCTTTCCCCTTGTCTAGACTTGCTAAAAAAAAGAGGTCTTGGACTGTTTACGTTGCCTGAAGATCATTCACAAATGTATCCAAAGAAAAGTACTGTTTCGGTAAGGTCTTGGGGGTGGGGGAAGACATGGGACAGGTACATGAGAGATGGAGACAGCCATGTCCAGTAGATATGGGATTTGAAGTCTCCTACACACAGCCTTGAATCCTGGCCTGAACACTTGCTTACAGGGTGGCCCAGAAGTTGCTTCCATATTCTGAAATTAAATTTCCACCTGCTGTTAAATGGGAAGACTCCTGTATAACTTTACAATGCCTATAATGCCAGAATGGCAGGTGCTAGATAAACATTTTATTACTAGCTAGTGCCATACCTGAAGAGTCTGGAAGGATGTGCTGAATACATTCATTCATTGTGAAATTTTAAAAATTAATATTCTTAGAGCAGAGAAAATAGTACAATGAATGCCCATATATACATCAAGATTAAATAGTCATGCTGGGCCTTTTTACTTGCTGTTCCCTCTCTCTGTTACACTGTTCCTCTCGCCCCCTCACTTCAACAAAGTCTCAAAGTTTACCTCCTGATTACACTCTTTAAAGTCGTACTTTCCATCAAGTTATCTTGACAATGTACATTCCTCTGCTTTTGTTTTACCTATTTATCGCCACGTTATTTTAAAAGAAATCAGGTGTCGTGAGATTTCACCCATTAATAGTGTGTACCTCTAAAAATAAGGACATTTTCTACATAACCACAATGCCATGCCCAAATCCAGCAAACCTAACACAGTTCTTCAATATCAAATAATTCCAAGTCCCTTTTCCAACTTCCCTAATTGTCTCCAGAGTACCTTTCACAGCTGATGCATTCAGATCAGGGTCCAATGAAAGAATTTCTCATATCATTCAATTGTTAGGCTTTTTTTACTTCTTTTTTAACTTTAAAGTGTTTTTCTTATCATTTCCCCCCTATGACACTGACCAGTTGAAAAGAAAGAATTTGTCTATTTGCTCCCTTAGGAGCTCTTTGCTGTCGGTGGATGTGCTGTGTAGACTGTCAGTGTGTGTCAGTTGGGGGCGGGGGGCAAGTAGGGGGCAGGGATATTTGCAAATAGGGTTCACAGCAGTATCCCAAGCAACTAGAATGGGGTCTGGGACACAGAATTTGAGGAGATGAATGGAGAGTCAGACTTTAGGAGAGGGAAGGGCCATGTGGGAGGGGCAGCGGGGAGAGGCTCAGATTGCTGAGGGAGCAGTGGGTGTGGTGCAAAGCCAAGGAGGGGTGGTGGCCTGGAGATTGAGCCTGTCTCCCTCTCACCCCACTACCCGTGCCTCAGTTGACAGGCAGCCCTGCATGGCCCTGCAGTATGAGAAAAAGAATGGATACCCTCCAAACCAGGTCGTGCTTGGCAACATTGTTTCTCTGTGTCTAGCTGTCTTCACCTTGGGAGTTATCGTGGCTTTGTGAGTCATCCCTGCCCTCTCCAGAGGCCCCCAAATGACCCCACTGAGCCCCTCAGAAATGACACTGCCCTGGATCAGTCACTGTGGTATTTGGTAGTCGATCTCCTGTCTAGTCACTTTATGTGTCTGTCTCTGTCTCCGTCTGTCTCTCTTTCTCTGGCTCTCCTTCCCTCTTTCCATCGCTCTCTCCCTCATCATTCTCTCTCCACCCACCCCTGGACCACATTATGTCTTTCCTGAGTTAGCAGCACTTTTGCCTTTGTGGGTCTCTTCCTTCATAAAAAATACTAAAAATTATATTTTATGAATGTGCCTGTTTGCAGACATATATTTCAAGCTGAATTCATTATTAAATATATTATATTATTGTTATTCATTGTTATATTCACTTATTTTTCTTCTACTTTTCAAGATAAATATTTAAAATGAAAACATTTTCATGGGCCCCAAGCACAGAGCCCACAGTGCTGACCATCCTCTCTCCACCTCTGAATTTCTCCCTCTGTCGTCTTGCACCACATTTAATCTCCTCCCCAGTCTTTCACTGCCTCTTCCACCTGCCCCTCACCCTCCTTTCCCTAATGCCTCAATTTCTGCACATTCTACTTTAGATAATCCCAATGCATACCTCTCAGGGTTGGGGGTGAGCATTAAATCAGCACTTAGCACACTGAATGCCAACTCTCACTGTGAGCTCCTTCTGTCCTGTCCCATGTCTGTCCCTTTCTGACACTCTCCCACTGGGCTTCCTTCTCCCCTCCACTGTCCCAGTTCCAATTCTGCCATCCTCTTCTTCCCCTCCTCCACCCCCAGGTTGAATCTGTTTCAGTCTCTGCCTCTACCTCTGAATGTCTCTCTCCATCTATGGGTCTCTGTTTCTGACTCCCACCCCACAAGCCCCGAAGACCCTCTCCCTATTTGTCAGCCCCTCTCTGCTTTCTGTAAATCTCTCACTGTTGCCACCTCCCTTCCCCTCTTTCTCCAGCACCTTTCCCACAGCTCTCTCCCCCTCTTCCATGTTTGAACCTCTCTCCCTGTCTTTCATCTCTGTCTTCCCTTGTCCCATCTCTGGGGTTCCCTTTCTGTCTTGAATTGTTTCTCTCTCACTCAGCCTCATACCCAACTTCTGTCTCACTTCTGGGTCTCTATTACGGCGTTCTCTCCCTGCTCTTTCCCACCACCTCCCTGTGTTTCAGTTTCCTATTGTTGCTGTAACAAATGACCACAAACTGGGTGGCTTAAGGCAACACATATGTTCTCTCAGAGTTTGATAGGCCAGAAGTCCAAAATGAAGGGGTTGGCAAAGTTGGCTCCTTTTGGAGGTTCTGAGAGAATCCATTCTATTCCTGTTTCCTACATTCTGGTCACTGCTGGCATTCTTGACATTCTTTCGCTCGTGGCTCCTCTCCAATCGCTGTCTTGGTCTTCACATGCTGTTTTCCTCTATGTCTGTCTCAAATCTTCCTTTCCTTTCTCTTATAAGGACACCAGGCTTTGAATGTAGCAGGGTCCAGCCTAAATCCAGAATGATCTCATTTTACCTTAACCTAATTACATCTGCAAAGACCCTATTTCCAAAGAAGGTCACATTCACAGGTCTGGGGAATGATGACTTGGATGTATCTTTTGGAGACACAGTTCAACCCAGTACATGTGTTTCTCTCTTTTCCTCATTTCTCTCTCTCTCTCTTTCCTTTCTCTGAATTTCCTCTGTATTTTTTCACTCATTCTGTTTCCATATTTTACCCTCACTCCCAGTCCCAACTTTTCACTCCTCCCTCCTTGTGTACCAACACTGATTGTCTGAGAATCCTGGAAATCTCCCCAAAGACCCACGATGTCACTGGCTGAGCCAAGTGAGGCTGATGATTGAAGAGGAGTTTTGGGGAGTGAAGGTCAGATGACCTGGAAGGCCCTAAAGTTCTTTTTCTAACCTCCAGGCTTTCTTTCTCTCTGACCAGGGCTATTACATATGGGCAAAATCGAAAACTTCTGCTACAGTAAAGTGGTGATTTTGGGGTGTGTAAGGGGAAATAAAAAGAAGTTTAATAAAATCTATGACAAATTACTCAGTGCTCCATCAGTTTCTGGAGCACCCTTCCCTCAATTGGTGTCCAGCTCTAGGCACCTGACTGGGCACTCATCAAGGGTTGAGATCAGGTGTTACTTATATGTAAATACCAAGAGGAATAAGAAAAGAATGCTTGGCTAAGAGCAGACACTCAGTAAATATTTGTTGAATAAGTGAGGGTAGTAGTGTTGAGGGGGAAAAGTCTACAAAGACAGACAGTATTGATCCATACACCAAAGGGCTTTAAATGCCAGGGAAAAGGAGCTTAGCAGTCAGGGTCTGGGAATGAAACCTCAAATATCTTATGAGTCCACGTTAGTGAACGACTGCAGGCCCCATTCACAGAGAATACAAAATATTCAGCTCCATCCTATTGCAGTTGTGGTGAAATAACAGCCCCAGTGTTTTCAGATCTTCAGATTTTTCAAGAGAACCCAGAAATTCAGATTTTTCAAAAGAACCCAGTAATTCAGATTTGTTCATGTGAAATCTCTCCATTAAAGTAGTGTGGGCAACTAATTTTTTCAAATATTGCAGGCCAACCAAGACACTTTTTGATACTGAAAGACGCCCGAAATAGGGAGACCCTCACTCCAGTCTTGGGATGGCGGGACACCCAAGAACTCACGAGAGACCGATCTTGATGCAAACAGCAAGAGGTTTATTCAGGAACCAGTGCACTGGGGCCGACTCATATCCCACGCAGGAGTAGAGGAGTTCGACCCCCAGCACAAGGGGTAAGGGGTTTATAAAGGCAAAAACCACAAGCACCTGCAGCAGCTGATAATATTTGGTAATCTAGCAAGTTTGTATAGCAAGTTCAAGGAACTCTTTCCTGGAACAAAGGGAGTAGTTGTCTGGAGGGGGAGGTTGCCATCTGTGCTGTGGTCAGCACATTCGGGCAGTTTCAAGGTCTAGTCTAGGGTCTGAAATTTTTCACTTTAACCCTTCAATACCATTGTGGGGTGATGAAGAAACATCTGAACTGGGTGAGATCTGTCTATCTATCTATCTATCTATCTATGATAATATCAAAGCAAGTTCTAAATGTTCATGGATTCTGCTGGACTTCCTAATTAACTACATTTCCCAGTAACCTCTGACTCCTGCAATGAGTCTGTTGCCATAAATACTATCATCTCAGTGTGCACCCATTGCCAAGATATCAGTTTTGTAACCTGCTCGGTGGAGCGAGCTTTGGAGAGGTTTTGAAGAGGTGGAGTAAAGGCTCCAACCTCTTAAATAGACGGGGGCTCCACTCCCCCGCCTTCGTGCAGGCGCACGTTCCTGAAGGCAGCAGACACTGATCGCCTTGATGTTACGGCTCCTGGCGCTCCTGATGTCTCCGGTACCTGCTAGCTGGCTGGGGGCGGGACTACTGCAGACAAATCAAAGATGCTGCACTTTATGGCTCTTATTAACTGGTGGCCACACAGAAACCCAGTCTCGGAAAGGCGCTAGTTTGGGGGTCGCAAGCTGTTGGCTCCGAAGTGCTTTTTTCTTGGGTAGCAGTGTTATTTTGGTTTTTAAAATGTCTTCAAACTACTGGTCCAGCCACTCCCTTAACTTCCTGAGAGCAATGCACAGTGCAGTAAAAGGATAATTAAATTGTGCATCAAGTATAGCGTGATGAGAGTTCCCAGAGAGTACAAAGTCTGGGGCAGGAGAGACAGACAGTCACCAAATAATTACAACAATTATATCAGTGTTGGGATACTGAGCCGTTCCTGTGGGAAGGAGTTGCCGCTTACTTCCGTGCTGGGTGAGAACAGGGGAAAGTTTCCTATAGGAGGGGCTGTAAGAGCTTGTCCTTGCAGGGAAAGTAGTTTTCTAAAAGAAGTGCAAGGGAAAGGACATTCTGGACAGAGTGTGCGAATATATGCATTATGGGAATATGTCTTTTATTTTCTTTACTGAGAACTAGAAACTTGCCAAAAGTTATCCCACATTCTTCAAGTGCCTGCTCCCCAACGGGCTCCCTCCCCTTCCCCCCC
>PVJL010001366.1:0-168479 GCA_004026885.1 Lyroderma lyra | reverse complement strand
GGCTCTTCGGCTCTTCGCCCTGTGTGCTTGAGCTCTCAATCTCGTCAGTGCTGCCACTCACGCTTCTGCAGAAGTAAAAATTGCCTTGCCGAGATATTTGCATCTCCGAGTATTTATTTGCAGCACCAGAGATTTATTTCCAACAAGAGGGAACACCAAATACAAAGGTCAAGAGGTGAGAACTATTAATGGCTTGTTTTTAATAATGTTGATAGAAGCACGTAGATTGTGTTTTCTGTCACATACTGTTCTAATGGCTTTACTTATGTATATCAACCTATTTAAATCTCATAACCCAATGAAGAGGGTATTTTTCTTCCCCTGTACAATGAGCAAATGGAGGCTCAAAGAGGTTAATGACTTTCAATTTCACACAGTGAACAAGTGGGATTAACCGTTATTCTATGTGGCCTTTGTTACAGGGTCCTAAAGCAATTGAACATTTACTGCCTGCAAAGTACTGTGTTATTCACTTGTTACAGTATAAAACTGAAGCCTCATCAAAGCTTTAGGACAGTGGTATCCAAACTTTTGGCTTCCCAGGGCCACACGGGAAGAATTGTCTTGGGCAACACATAAAATACACTAACACTAGTGATAGCTGCTGAGCTTAAAAAAAAAAAAAAAGGCTGCAAAAAAAAAAAAATCTCATAAATGTTTTAAGATTTTGTGTTGGGCTGCATTCAAAGCTCTCCTGGACCACAGGTTGGATATGCCTGCTTTAGAAGTTGGTTGTCAGTCAGAATAGGTTAATTATGCAGCACCAGGCCCCTTCCCCACAATAGCTAAATGGCTTACAGCAATGAAGGTTTCCTTCTCATTCGTATGACATGCCTATCACAGAGCATTTGAGGCTCTGCTCTGTGCCACCTTGACTTGAGAGCCCTGGCTGACAGAATATCTTCTGTTTGGGGCATTCCCAAATAATCATACCACAAGGAAAAGAGGGTGAACTTGGGACCAGTAAAACCTAGTGGTTGCACATATGGGCTGGACCTGAATTCAAATCCTGACTCTCTCCTTGACTAGCTCAAGACTTTTGGTGAGTTACATAAATCCTCCCTCTTGGTGTAAAATTGGGGAGCAATGCCTTCTTCACAGGGTAGTCATGCAAGTTAAATGAGCTCAATGACACATGTCACCTTCATCTGCATTTCTTTGGTTGAAGCAAGTAGCACAGTTGCAACTGAGTTCATATAACAGTCCCAAGGAAGGGTCCTGATTGGTCCTTCATGGGTTTTAGGCCTGCTCCTTAAACCAATCACTATTGCCAGGATTAGCTTACGTGATAAAGATGTGGTTACAGCCAGTTAGGACCCTGTGTGATCCATGTGCTCAGTGTTGATAGCCCAGGATTTTTTTTTTTGTTGTTTGTTTTTGTATGTGGATAGTTCCCTGGCCGGGAATTGAACGCAGGCCGCAGCGCTGACAGAGCCAGCAACAAAGCCTTAAACCACTACACCACCAGGGAACTCCGATAGCCCAGGATATTATATGAGCTAAGAGGAGGGCTTTCAACCCAGTCTGGCAATCAGGGAGGGCATGTGGATGAGGTGTCACCTTGGCTGTAACTTGGAATATGAGAACTAATGAAGTAAAAGACATGAGTGTGACCAATAAAGGCAGAGAATGAGGTGGACTGTTCCAAATAGAGAGAACAGAGAATACAGAAGCCTAGAGGGAACAGAGAGATACAAGTGGTTCTTCATGGCTGGCCTGCAGGATGGATATGGAATGTAGGAGTGTTTTTATTTCATTTTGGCAATGGTTCATCTAGTTTTTACTCATGTGCATACCTGTATTTTACATCTTTATAAACATGAAAGCTATATAACTGTGATTTTTGTTCTTTTAATGTTCATTTGCAAGCATTTCCCCATGTTTTCATGTGGTCATCATAATTATTTTAGGGCTCAATAACGTTTCAAGGACAGGATGTACTGCTATTTATGTAACTGATTCCCTGAGTCCATATAATTGAAAATAACTTTGTTACTTTGTTTCTGATTGGAGATGGTCTTCTTCCAAGTGACAATTCAGAGACCTAGGCTCCTTCCATCTGCAGCATGTGACTTCCAAGGTCACTTGCTTCATCTGCATCAGCAGAAGGGAAAAAACTGTGGAGAGTGAAAAGTGGGAGGTTTAAAGGGCCAGATATGGGCATGGTGTGCATGTCACATCTGCTCACAGGTTATTGGCCTGAATTTAGTTACATGGCCATCACAAATTACAAAGGAGGCTGAGAAATGTAGTCCAGCTGAGTGCACAGGAAGTACAGCAAAGGATTTAGAGAAGAGCTATCCAGTCTCTACTACACATTATTCCAGTATGGGATAATAGAGAAGAAAACCAGGTGGATCCCTGGTGGTGTAGTGGCAAAGCTTAGGCGCTCTCACCGCCCCAACCTGGGTTCGATCTCCACTCAGGGAACCAACCAAAAAAAAAAAAAATAGAGAAGAAAACATGCAGAGAGTGGAAGAGACTGCCTGAGATCACCAAAAGATTAAAATCTAGTAGGCAAAGATGGCATTAAAACCCAAATAATTTTTAAAATTAGATTCTTCATAAGTCTTATTTGAAAAGAGAAAACCTATTGGTTTTTTAATTTTAATTTGCAATAACATTTTTTCAGTAGTTAACATACAGTATTATATTAGTTTCAGGTGTATAGTGATTAGACATTTTTTTATATACCTTAAAAAGTAAGTGATCACCCCAGTAAGTCTAGTACCCATCTGACACCATACATAGTTATTACAATATTATTGACTATATTCCCTATCCTGTACCTGTTGGGTTTTATTGATTAATTTTGATTCAGTAATATTACAGAATTATCTTATTGTTTATCTGAGCATTTCAGTTAATTCTCTGATTTCCAACATTTTAATCAATGTCAAAGAAGAATGAAAACTTGGACTTCTCTGTTGCAATGATGTATTTTCTTTCTCTTCTCTTAACTACATAGCTAGTTTTTCCCAAAGTGGTAATTGTGGACATTTTGTTTTGTTTCTGACTTTAATGGAGAATCTTTTGGTGTTTTACCATTAAGTTTAACTGGGGTTTTGGTTATATGTATGTAATTAAAAACAAGGAGAGGCCAATAACTCAAGATTGTTGTCATTACTGTTCAAGTTTATGTAGAAATGGCTGATTACTGAATGTTTTCAAAACCCTTTTTATATACATGCGTATGATTGCATTATTTTGATATATCAATAGGTGAATTATATAATCGCCTACTACTGACCCATTCTTGCATTCCTGGACATAATTATCCCAGCTCCCTTTATAGGGATCTATTTCCTTTACCACAATGCCCTTTAAGAGGTGAGAAGTGATCATGGAAACAGTCAATAATTTAGTAGTTATCTGAGGGTAAGGGGGAGTGGGGTGGGGAAGAAGGGATAGGGACAGAAATATATGGTAATGGAAAGAGAACTGACTCTGGGTGATGAACACATAATGCAACGCGTGGAGGATGTAATGTAGAATTGTGCACCTGGAACCTATGTCGTTTTTACTGATCAATGTCACCCCAATAAGTTTAATAATTTAAAAAAAGGTGAAAGGTGAAACTGAGGCATACAGGAAGGCAGATGCCCAAGGAAATTGAGGAAGTAAGTGGTAGAAGCTCATTCACCATCAATTTAAAAGGGGACCAACTTTTATGTATCCTGAAGACTTCGGGTATAGTAGGAGAAATTTGAGTTAGATGGATTGAATGGACTATGACATTGTCTCCTGTGGAAGGCAGGGAAAAGACTCCGGCTAAAATGGGAATATTCGCGGTGCCAATACAGCCAGACATTCCCAAATAGAATACTTCCTCCACTGCAAATCAACAGTGTATTAGGGCATTCTTTCTATCGTTCCACATCCTGTTCCCAAATTCCATTTCCCAGTGTTCCCAGCCCTCAGAGAGCCTGAGCCGCAATGGTTTCTGGGAAATGTAGCCCAACGACAATGCTCCGCTTAAAAGTACCACGACTTATAGTTCCGACCGCGCAGGCGCGTTCCGCGCTCCGCGTGAGAGAGGGAAGGCCTGGCCACTCTGCGCAACCTGCGGGGGCGCACAGAGGAGTCCCGACCTGACGGACCCGAGTCGGAACGGGTAGATGCGGGCTGGGCCAGGTAGGGAGTCCGGCACTCAGGGGGTGGGCCTAAGTCGTGCCTGTCATTCGCGAGAGGAGAAAGAAGAGAGAGACAGAGAGAGAGAGAGAGAGAGAGAGAGAGTTTTATTGAGCGCGCCGGAGTGCAAGCGGGCTGAGTCCGATAAAGGAATTAGCCCTGAGCAGGGGTTGAGGGCGATACTTTATAGGGACGGGGTTGGACAAGAGCCAGGTATCTGGCGGGTCTCGGAACGAGGCTTATCTGGTTACTATGTTCTTGCTGCTTTGAGGGGGATCTGGCCTTGTATCGTGTCCTTGTGGATAAGCTGTTCGGCTTGTTCTGTGCCTGTATAACTCTTCAGGATGTAAATGAGAAAAATGTGCTAGAAAAATGTGCTGGGGTAAAAATATCTTAGAGGGGGTTAATTCACTGGTCCTTACACTCTGCACAGTTACGCCCTCGTTCTCTATCCTCCTTATCCTGAGCATCTCTTCTGTGATGTCACCACAACCCCGGTCTGCCTCTGTCTGGGTTTCTGTGCGTTCCCTTCCCCCAGGAGTCTCTGTTTTTTCTAAAAGCAGGCTCATTTTCTTGCAAACTATAGCACCATGACCAATCATATCAGAAAATTAACCTGGATACAATACTATTAGCTAATCTACAGGCCTTCAAGTTTTGCTAATTGTCCCAACAATGTCCTTAATAGCAGAAGAGAATCTGGCATCATGCAGTGCATTGGTTGTCAGGTCTCTTTAATCTCTGTTCACCTGAAACAGTTCTTCAGTCTTTCTTTGACCTTCATGATCTTGGCAATTCTGGAGGTTACAGACCTCTATACTTCTGGAATGTCCCTCAGCTTGGATTTGCTCAATATTTCCTTGTGGTTAGATTTAGGTTATGTGCTTTTGGCAGGAAAATCTTAGGAGGGATGTTGTGTCCTCGTCAGATCTGCAGCCCACGATTTCAGTTTGCCCATCACTACTTACTTCAGCTTTGATCACTTAGCTAAGGTGGTGTCTGCCAGGTTCCTCCACCCTTCAATTACCCTCTTTTTATAATAATGACTTGTGGGGAGACAGTTTTGACTCTCTTAGACTCTGTTCCTCATTTCTTCCTCAAAATTTCACCTGCTGGTTTCAGCCTTCAAGTGTGTGCATTCCTGCGTGGCTGCGTATATGTGCTGGCTGTTTCCCTGAAAACACATGTAAGGCTCTAAGTCTTGTTATTTCTGGACTGTGTTAGTTTCCCATTGCTGCTGTAATAAATTACCACAAATTCAGTGGCTTTTAACAATGCAAACATATTCTCTTACAGTTTTGGAGGTCAGAAGTCTGACATGGGTTTCACTGGGCTGAAATCAAGCTGTCAGCAGTGCGTGCTCCCTCCAAGAGGCTCCACAGGAGAATCTGTTTTCTTGCCTTTTCCAGCTTCTGGAGGCCACCTGCATTCCTTGTGTGTGGCCCCTTCCTCTTCAAAGCCAGAGGCATACGGCCCACCCAGATGATCCATCGAAAGATGCTTACTTAATCACATCACAGTTCATTCCAGAGGTAGCTTTTGGATTCACTCTTCTGCCCACCACCTGGTCTGTGTTCAGGCCTGTCTCCCCCACCAGGCAGGAGGTGAAACTGTATCTCACTCATCTTTATCTTTAGAACCCCACCTGGGGCCCATCACTCACATGGGGCCCAGTGTATGTTTGATGAATGGATGGGGGTGACCACAGTCTGAAAATCAGCTTCTCTTTGGCAGGGATTCTGAAACTTTACTTCAGTAGATGGAACCTTTCTTCAGACAACATGTGTAGCAGGATCCCAAGATCCTTAAGCAAGATTTGTATAACAGATAGAAAAAACTCTGCAAAACATAATCTATCCATATAGTGGAATATTATTTGGCCACAAAAAGGAATGAAGCACTGAGATGTGCTGTAACATATTGTAGATGGATCTTGAACATGTGATGTTAAGTGAAAGAAGCCAGACACAAAAGACCACATATTATATCATTTCATTTATATGACATGACCAGAATAGGCATATCCATTGAGACAGAAAGATGAGTGATTGTCAGGGGCTAGTGTGGGGGAAGAGAGTGAACAGAAGATTTGGGGGTGATTGGTTAGCAGTACAGGGTTTCCTTTTAGAGTAATGATGAAAATGTTCTGAAACTAGATAGTATGATGGTTGCCCAACATTGTAAATGTACTAAATGCCACTGAATTGTGTAATTTAAAATGGTATATTTTGTGTTATGAGAAAAATTACAAAGTTAAAAAAGGGTTTACTCTGCAGCCAGACTTCTGGATTTGAACCCTGCTATGACATTTGATATCTCTGTGACCTTGAGCAAGGGCCTTGACCTCTTGCCCCTCAATTTTCTTATCTGGGGATAGCTGTAGTTCTCTGTGTGGTTGCAGTGAGCTGAACCTCCTTATTGCTATTGGTGTTGTTACAGAATGGGGACCTCAAGCAGCCTATCCTAAGCCTTTGGTCTCACTCTTAGACCAGGGCCACCTGTGTCACAAGGCTTCTTTGGGAAAGTGTCTGTCTAGGCCAGAACTGATGGCATTTCTTTGCTTCAGTCCTCCAGCCCTGCAGCTCTGCAGATTCAGGCCTGTCTTTTCTCCTGGAAATGCATGCCAGGGACCCAGCAATGGCCACCAGGACCCTAACGGCTAAGGACCAGGTGAGGCTGGGCTCCCTTTTCCCCCGAGATGACTTTGTGGACCCCAGAGGGCCATCTCATTCTCTGCATGTGACCCGAAGATCTTCTGCCCCTCCCATTACAGGATAAGAGAGTATAATGGGAGAAGCTTTGGGCTGGGAGGTATGAGCAGGAGAGGAATGGGGGCAGGATTCTTTGAGCTGAAACATTATGACACAGTCTGAAAATCAATTATCTAACACTCAGCAACCTTTTACTTAGCAGGTGAAATGAGCAGTGGTTTATTTTGTGGGTTGTTTTTTTTTTTTAGTTGGTTCCCTGACCGGAAAGTGAACCCAGGCCACTGCGGTGAGAGCGCCGAATCCTAGCCACTACACCACTGGGGAACCTCCTGTTTATTTTGTTTCCCCCCTGAGCCTTATCCTTTGAGTCAGGAATGGGGGTTGGGATCAGAGTTGGTATCTGTGATGGAGTGCAGCTTAGGAATATGTAGCTCTTACATGCAATGGCTTGATAGTTATTTTTTAAAAATGTTTCTCAGGACTGCTACATACAGATGTGTAGGTTAGGCACTGCATAGGTCCCTCATCTCAGTGGCATGATTTGCATCTTATACCTCATACACTGGTGTGTTTATTATGGCAATTTTTACACAGATTGTAGTAAACTCATATACTAAAATAACTTGTATATTATAACAATTTTCCAACAGATGGCAATAAAGAGTCGTGTGAACTTTCTAACAAAGTGCCTGTGAGCTAGCGGCTGTCCTAGACTTTTTACATTCCTGTGGGCCCATTTGATTCAGTCATCCCAACTCTGCTGAGTCAGAATGTTCCAGCCTAGGGAGCAAATGTTAGGCTCTTGATCCATGATCTTTCTCACCTCAGAATTCTGGAAGGACATGTAACATTGGCCCTTGCAGGAATCAGTGACCTTCAAGGATGTGGCTGTGGACTTCACTCTGGAGGAGTGGGGCTGGCTGGGGCCTGGCCAGAGGGAGCTGTATCGGGAGGTGATGCTGGAGAACTACCAGAACCTTCTCTCACTGGGTGAGTCCCCACCCATGCCTTTCCAGGAAGAAGCATGATTCCCACTTCTGCTCTCGTTTCCTTTGTGTCCACCCACTGCTTAACTGTGGGGTCACTGGGGTCTTGTGATACTCTCACTGGTCCTTCCTGGCTGGCCTCTGTTCGTCTCTCTCTACCAACTTGTCCTAGAGTCCCAGCGTTCCTGAGGGCCTTGATCCTCTGCCTTTCCCTCAGAATCTTCAACCTGTTTCCTACCCTCTTTTCATGCTTCCCTCTCCATGTTGGAATGCCCATTCTGGAATCTCAGATTCCAGGTGCTCCCCGATGTCCTCCTGTTAACAGGCTCCATCCTGGAATCTTCTCCCTAGAGTACATAAATGCTGTTCCCCAATTATGCCTCCCAAAACTCACACTTGTCCACTGACCCCCCTCCTGCAGCCCCACAAGGTCCCTCACATCCACCGCACTTACCCTGAATTCAGAGTCTCCACAGTGACCTGCTTCTCCCCATCTGGGTCCCCATCTTTTGTAGACCCCATGTGCCTCAGGCCCTAGACCAGACCACTAGGCACCATTCTTACCTTTTCTGTCCCCTTACCAACAACCCATCAGGCCCCTGTCCTGCCACCCTCCTCCTGACTCTCAGCATGTCCCCTTCTCTCTGTCCCCACAGCTCAGCTCTGCTCAGGTCTTGTCCTCTCCCCCAGATCCAACTTGAGTCTCCTCTCTGCTCTGTCTTTCCTTCTCCATATCTTCCTCCTCATTTACTTTTTCTGGCTCCTCTGCCTCTCCTTTTCCCTGTAAGCTATAGTGGTACAAAGTCTCCATCCTTAGCTCTTCTCTCTCACACACTTTTGCTGGACAAAGTCTGTCCCCTGAGCTCCACCTCCTTGGGAAGGTCCTGGCTCCCATTTTCCTTATCCCCACAGAGCTCACCATGGCACCCAGACCCATTCCTCCTCAGGTCCCCTATCTCAGGGACAGTCCCCCAGCCATTCATTTGCCAGGCCAGTCCTGGGTGCTGCTTTTACCAGTTCCTCTATACCAGTGGTTCTCAACCTGTGGGTCACGACCCCTTTGGGGGTCGAATGACCCTTTCACAGGGGTCGCCTAAGACCATCGGAAAACACATATCAGATATTTACATGACGATTCATAACAGTAGCAAAGTTACAGTTATGAAGTATGGGGGTCACCACAACATGAGGAACTGTATTAAAGGGTCGTGGCATTAGGAAGGTTGAGAACCACTGCTCTATACCCTTATGGGACCTGGCACTTGCCAGCTTCCTTGATTTCATCACCTTTTATTCTCTCCCTTAATCACTCTTCTCCAGTCAGAGGAAGGCTCATTTTTAAGGTGGGAGCTGTCAGCATATTTGTTCATCAGAATGATCAGTAGGAAGATATACTAGCTTTCTAGAGCTGCTGTAACAGATTACCACAAACTTGATGCCTTAAAACAGCAGAAATTTATTCTCTCACAGTTTTCGAAGCCAGAAGCGCAAAATCAAGGTGTGGGCAAAGCCATGCTCCTTCTGAAGGCTCTAGGGGAATGTCTCTTCCTGCCTTCTGCAGCTTCTAGAGGCTCCTGGCAATCCTGACGTTTCTTGTATCTGTATCACCCTAACCTCTGCCTTCACCTTTACATGGCCTTTCCCCCTCCATATGTGTCTGTGTGTCTCCGCTCTTTTAAGGACACAAGTCATTGGATTTAGAGCCGACCCAAATCCAGTATGACCTCGTCTTAACTAATTATACCTGCAAAGCCTCTATCAATTAGGTCTCATTCTGAGGTTCCAGTGGACATAATTTTGGGAGGACACTGTTCAACCCATTATAGGAAAAGAAAAATTAATGATCTTAAAAGGCAATAGGAACAGATGAAATTAATTTTATTAGTATATTTTGTTTTACCCCATCTAACCAAAATATCATTTTAGCACATGTCAAAAATCATAATCAGGAGTTCCCTGATGGTGTAGTGGCTTAAGGCTTTGGCGCTGGCACTGTCAGCGCTGCGGCCTGGGTTCGATTCCCAGTCAGGGAGCTACCCACATACCAAAAAGAAAAAAAAAAATCATAATACAAAAATTATTAATGAGATAATTTACATTTTTCTCCATATTAAGTTCTTCAAAATGTGGTGTATGTTACACTCAGTTTGAGCAGCACAGCGTCAGAGCCTTAAACAGTGATGTCGGGGCTCTGGCTCTCTCTGGAATGTATTAAGCACTCAATAAATGAATCTTGCATTGACCATTAAAGTGTCCAGTCATTAGGCACCCAATGTATGCATCTCCTGAGCCCTCCCTATGACCGTAGCACCCATATTCAAGTCACATGTCTTTCCCAGGGGCAGGACTTCTTAGGTCCAAACCTGACGTTATCTCCCGTCTGGAGCAAGGGGAAGAGCCCAGCATGGAGGAGAGAGAAGCCTGGAGAGTTACCTGTCCAGGTGGGTGAGGTTGTCTAACATGTATGAAGCGTCTTCCTACCCCATCTGTCATGATCAGTGACGGTCATTCATGAATGAGACAGCGTGGGAGTTCACCACACTGGTGGTGTAGTGGCTTAAGGCTTCAACGCTGGCACTGTCAACGCTGTGGCCTGGGTTTAATTCCCAGCCAGGGAACTACCCACATACCAAAAAAAAAAAAAAAAAAAAAAAAAAAAAAAAAAAAAAAAAAAAAAATGAGACAGCGTAACACATAGGCTATCATCATGGGCTCTGGGTTCAAATCTTAGCCCCATCGTTTTCTGGCTCTGTGACCTTCGGGAAAGTCATTCAGATTCTCTGTGCCTCAATTTCCTCATCTGCAAAATAGGGTCAATAATAGTATGTAGGATTGGGAGGAAGAAATGAGTTCACATAGACAGAGTGTAGCCCAGGATCTGGTACACAGTCACCCCTCTCACCCTGGTCAGAATTGGCTACACTGGTTATCATTAGGATTATTTGTTGGGATTCACCTGTATAAAGACCTAGAAATGGACCTTATCTATAAAGAAGGGACACTAATAGTATCCACCTCACTGAATTTTTCTGAGAAATAAATTAGTTACTAGAACAATCTTAGAATAGTGCCTAGCACATAGTAAGCATTTAATGATAAATGTTACCTATTGCAATAATAATAATTATTGGTCTATTACTCTTATCATAATTACCTGATATATTAATCAGGACTCTTTTTGCATCTAAAGAATCAAAATAGCTTAAACAAAATTAGAATTTTTGACCCATGTAAGTGGGAAGTGTTGCAGTACAAGACTTCAGCTACAGATGGATCTAAAGCCATAAATGGTATTATCAAGGTTCACTTTTTCTCTCTCTCTCATTCCCTTCTTCCCCCCACATGTTCATTCTGTCTGTTTCTAGCTTCATTCTATCTTCAGGCCTTTCCATGTGGCAATTGATACGAGTTCCCAGTCTCTAACTTATGTTCTACTTAGCAATATTATATATCAATCTCAAGGAAGATTCTTACTGGTTGTTTGGATCTTGAAACAATTAGTATGGCCTGTGGGAGGGCGTATTTTGATGGGACATCCTAGGTCCTATGAAGTAGGTTGGGGGGGACATCAAGACAAAAGCCCCACCAAGACTACATGGTAGCGAGAGCAGTGGTTTTTCAAAGGCAGGGATGCTAAGGAGACATGGAGCATATGTCCAAAATGTCTGAGTACAGGGGTTCCCTGGTGATGTAGTGGCTAGGCTTCGGCGCTCTCAATGCTGTGGCCTAGGTTCAATTCCTAGCCAGGGAACCACCAATCAATCAATCAATAAAGAAATAAATACATACATACATACATACATACATACAAAATGTCTGAGTACAAACCTGCCTCTCTCTCTTCTCTGAGGACAATGTGTCTTGTTCAGCAGTCAACTACCCCAGCACTGTGGTTGGTACATGACAATTATGCAATTAATGGATGTCCCATGAACAAATCTACTAGCATCAAAAAAATCAATCCTCTTTAACAAATGGATTTGTTTCCTGCTTATCAACTTTTCTCTCTGTCTCCCTTTCTCCAAATCGCAAGATTGTGCTGTTAAAGCCTTGTATACATTTAATATTTATTGATATCTGATGATCAGATAAAAGTTATATACATTCATCATAGAAACTTTGAAAAGCTAAGTAAGAATTAAGCATGAAATGAAAATCCCATAATCCTGCTTATCTCTAAAAAATTTCACATTTAATATTTTAATACATCTTCAAATATTTTTACCCCAATATCTCTACTGTATTTTTAATTACAAAAGTAAATAATAGTAACATTGATAAACCTTGAAGACATTATGCTAAGTGAAGTAAGCCAGACATAAAAAGGACAAATATTGTATGATTCCACTTACATGAGGTACCTACAGTAGGCAAATTCTAGAGACAATAGAATGCTGGTTGCCAGGGGCTGGAGGTAAGGGGGATGGGGAGTTATTGTTTAATGGGTATAGAGTTTCAGTTTGGGAAAATAAAAACGTCCTGGAGAATGGATAGTGCTGATGGTTGCAAACAGTGTGAATGTACTTATGCAACCAAACTGTACACTTAAAAATCCAAAACATTTTATGTTATGTGGATTTTACCAAAATCCAAAATAAATAATAATAAAATTAAAGCCCTCCATTCTACCACACATAAATATATAGAAAATCTCTAGAACAGGCATGTTCATCCTGTAGCCCAGGACAGCTTTGAATGCTGCTTAACAGAAAATTTTAAAAACATTATGAGATTTTTTTGTGACCTTTTTTTTAGCTTATCAGCTATCATTAGTGTTAGTGTATTTTATGTGTGGCCCAGGACAAATCTTCCAGTGTGGTCCAGGGAAGACAAAAGGTTGGACACTGCTGCTCTAGAAGGATTCGCCAATTAGAAACAGTGTAGGAACAAAGGAAGGAAGAATATTTACTTTTCACTGTGATCACCTAGTAAAACAATTACTTTCTAATGTTATATTTAAAATGAATAAAACATTTTAAATATGTAATATGGAAAGTGAAATTCCCTTATAAATGCATTTATCATACAAATCACTTGGCCAACATAGGATATTTTTCAATTTCCAATCTTAAAAAGTGCCAAATGGCTTTGAGTAGTTCCATTTTCTAAATTATTACTGATGTTGAGTATCTTTTTATATATTTATCAGCCACTTGTTTTTCTTCTGCAAAATATCTATTCATATTCTTGCTTCACTATTTTATTAGATTGTTTCTCTTATTGATTTGTAAAAATGTATTATATATTGTAGCTAATAAAGTGTGCATGTAAACTGTTTTGCAGTTATTTTCATGTTTAGAACATACTAAGGCCATCCTTCTGTGTTATATGAATCTGTCTACCTCATGCCTTTTGAAATGAAACATAAACTTTGAAATTTTTCATTTTAATTTTACAATGCCAGCTCTAAATAATCAGCTTGCTTTGTCCTGAAACAGATGATATTCATATTTTCCATTTCTTTCAGACTTGGAGACAAGCTCAGCAACTACTCAGAAGACACTGTCAAAAAGGATTATTTCTGAAGAGGCAGCTTCTCCAGTGGGAAAGATAGAAGGAAATTTAAGGGCAGTGTTTAAAATTGCCAAGATGAGGGAATCCTGGACATATAGCTGTCAATTGGAGAAACAAGAAAAGGAGGAAAGGCCTTTGAGGTGGTTTTTTGCTTCGCCTAAGGAAAACACCTGCAGGGAGAGAGTACTTGACTGTAACAAGCTTGGGAAAAGTTTCAGGAGAACCTCAGCCTTCATCAGGAAGCACAGAGTGTCTGGGGGAGAGAGGCCTCAGAAGTGGAATGGGCCAAGAAAGAGCTCAAAACACCAAAGGACCTTTGTAGAAAAGAAACCATTTAAAATTCACACTGGAGAGAAACCTTACACATGTAACAATTGTGGGAAAGCATTCAGCAAAAGCTCATATCTCATTCAGCACCACATCATTCATACAGGAGAGAAACCCTACTCATGCAATGAATGCGGCAAGACCTTTACTCAGAGCTCATCACTGACCAAGCATCAGAGGATCCACACTGGAGAGAAACCATACCAATGCAAGGAATGTGAGAAGGCTTTCACCCATAGATCCTCCCTTATTGAACACCAGCGATGTCATACTGGGGAGAAACCCTATAAATGCAACCAGTGTGGGAAGTTCTACTCACAGGTGTCCCACCTCACTGAACACCAAAAAATCCATACGGGGGAGAAACCCTACAAATGTGGTGAATGTGGCAAGGCTTTCTGTCAGACCTCCTCCCTGACCCAGCACCAGACAATCCACACTGGAGTGAAACCCTACAAATGTAATGAGTGTGGGAAAACCTTCAACCACAGCTCATCCCTGACAAAGCATCAGCGGGTTCACACAGGAGAAAAACCCTACGAGTGCTCTGTGTGTGGCAAGGCCTTCAGCCACAGTTCTTCCCTGACTCGGCATCAGAGAATTCATACTGGTGAGAAGCCTTACAAGTGTAACGAGTGTGGGAAGGCATATACACAGATTTCCCACTTTATGAGGCACCAGAGCATTCACATAGGGGAAAAGCCCTATGTTTGTAATGAGTGTGGCAAGGCTTTTAGTCACATCTCATACTTTACTCAACACCAGACAGTTCACACTGGTGAGAAGCCCTACAAATGTAATGAGTGTGGAAAAACCTTCAGGCAGAACTCTTCTCTGACACGCCACCAGAGGATTCACACCAGGGAGAAGCACTATGAATGTAACGTTTGCGGGAAGACTTATACCCGGATTTTCCACCTCATTCGGCATCAGAGAATTCACACTGGAGAGAAACCTTATGAGTGCAGCGAGTGTGGGGAAGCCTTCAGCCAGAGCACCCACTTTATCAAGCATCAGAAAATCCACATGGGCGAGAAGCCCTATAAGTGTAAGTAGTGTGGGAAGACATTAGTCACAACTCATCCCTCACTCAGCAGAGGAGTATTCACACTGGCAAGAAACCCTATGCCTGTGAGGATTGCGGGAAAACCTTCAACCAGAGCATTCACCTTATTCAGCATCAGAGAATTCATACTGGAGAGAAGCCCTACAAATGTAACAACTGTGGGAAAACCTATATCCAGATCTCACACCTTATTCAACACTAGAAAGTTCACACAGGTGGCAGACGCTTTGTGTGTAAAGAGTGGGAAGAAGATTTCAGCTGGAATTCACACCTGACTGAACACCAGAGACTTCACACCATGCTCAACACCTATATCTGTGATGATTTTGAGAAAGCCTTTGCTTGGAGCACACAGCTTGCTGATCATGAGAGAACTCCTGCTGACTAGAAAGCCTGTGAATGTGACACACTGGTGATTCTGCCATTGCGTTCTACTGAGTCTTTCCTAGAAGGACAGCACAGTTTATCACCAGCTGGGACAGCTTCTCATTATTTAGCTTCCTCCTAAAATCTCAATTTCTCCCCTACTTCTTACCCCTACAATGTCCCCAGGTGTTGGTCTAAATGGGATGAACTACATCTGGAATCTAAAGGTCTCTCTGACCTTATTAAATATATTGATTATTCATTAAATTTGAGCCTGAAAATTCAAGGAGGAAAAACAGCTGGAAAGATTAACCCTTTAGAGTAGAAGTCCCAAAAACATGTAGTTGAAAATAAGTGCTAGACAATTATAGTTTCCTTTAAAACTTTAAGATAAAAATTTCACTGCAAAATCTGCAGTTGGCTTAAATACTGAATGTTTCACCTATTTACAATCATTTTTTATGTCCTATTTTTTTTCTCTTCCACTTCCAGGATTTATGCTTAAAAAGCAATTGCTCTATTAAGCATCATTTTTTATTCATGCCCAAAGGGAGGTTTTTCTTTGCTCATATTTTTGAAACATTGTAGTTTTCTAATATAAAAATAATATGCATAGATTTATAGCAGGAAAATTTTTAAGTAAAATCACATACAAGTTGACAATGCACTGTAGAATTGTACACCTGGAACCTATGTAATTCTTGCTAACCAATGTTACCCCAATAAGTCTAACAATAAATAAATAAATAATTCTTTAAAATCACATATGCTTATTATAAAGGACAATTTGGAAAGTGTAAAGAATTTATGAACTAGAATACAAATTCCCCATAACCCCACAGCCTAGAGACACCCACTAATCATTTTTGGTTGTATTTCTTTGTTTTGTTTTACTCTGTATTCCATATCTATATTTTTAAACTTTGAAAAATTTGGATCAAAAAACAAAAGCTATATACTCACCTACAACTTGGCCACCCTCAGAAGTCATACTGTTTTTTGTTTTTTTCTTCTTTTCTTTTAAATATTTTTAAATAAATGTTATTTTATTTAAGTGTAATCAGAGTGTAGAAACAATTTTGGCATCTCTGTTTTGCCCTCATCATGAGCATTGTCCTTTTTCACTTTGTACTCATCATTACTGGGGTTAATGAAATTTCATTGATGGATGTGGAATAATTTACAAATCCATTGCCCCATTTTGGCTTTCTTCTAAGTCCCTGATTGACACAGGTTGTTCGTCAATTTTCTCAATGATGAATAATGTAGTGAACATTTCCATGCTTCCTCTCTCCTTTTGGGGGGATTATTTCTCTAAGTCAAATTGTCAGAGTGGGAATAACAGAATCAAGACTCTAACCATTGTCTTGATCCCTGAAACGTTTCCAGTTGCTTTCCAAAGAGGCAAAACCTAATCCGCTTGGCACAAGGAGGTGTGTGGACCACAGTTCTGACGCATTTTTACTAGCACAACATCAACTGTAATTTTTTTCCCATGTCAAACATAAAATGGCTAGTGCTTTCAGTAACTTACTGTGTGCCAAGTTCCTTTCTAAGCCCTTTATGTGCATGAACACTTTTCATTCTTCCAACATCCCCATGCGTTCAGGGCTATATTGTCCCATTTCACAGATGAAGCCACTGAGGCACAACAAGATAAACAGCCAAAGTCTCACAGCTGAAGTCATGGTGTCTGGATTCAAGTCCAAGTAGTAAGGCTCTGGAAACTATGCTTTGGACTTCTATAGGGTTTATCCATGTTCCACATATAACAGTTTCTTCTTAAAATAATTATCTTATAAAAGCCTGTACATGCTTATGGAAAATTTATAAGACCCAAGAGACCCAAAAGATGTCATCCAAAATTCAGTGCTACCCAAAGATAACAGTTAACATTTCAATATGCTGCTTCTATTTTTAAATATATTATTAATATTATATATGCTATAATAAACCTGGGGCACACTGAATATACAGTTGAGTAAACTTTTATATCATGAGAACCTATCATTAAGTATCATGATTCACCCATATAATTAAATACTTTTATCACTAAATAACCTTTAACAACTATATATTCTGGGGTTTTGTATAGTTTATGTTTATTCAACCAACATATCCAATTCCCTGATGGACATTGTGCTTGTTTTCAGTTTTTGACCTTTATAAATGTCCCTTTTACTGAAGTCTTAGGCTGAGCACATGACCCATTCCCACATGAAATCCTGGCAGGGAGGTCATGGTGTCAAAGGGAGGATGTATCAATGACCCCATGCACATGGCCAGTGGCTTCCCAGAAGTTATGTGTCACTGAAAATCTGACTGGCAGAGTATAGGACTGTCTCACCAACATCATCTATGGTAACTATTACCATGCTTAAGTCTTTGCGTAGTATTTCTCCAAATCTTTTGTGACTTTCTTCATGGTTGAAGAAATACTTGTTTATTGTGAATAATTCAGCCAATACAAAAATGAAGAAAGCTATGGTTCTCTATACATATTTATTTCATATATTCTAGACTTGGTTCTGTGAATATGAACTTCTCTTTTTGTTTTTGTTAAACTTTATGTATGTATATATATATATATATATATATATATGTTCGTATAAATATGGTATAATCACATACATGATTTTAGAAGTTATGTTTTTCAATTGGTATAATACGGATATTTTCCCATGACAATGCAATATATACGTATCCTCATTTTTAACAGCTGCATAATATTTCATGCTAGAGTTTCTTTATCTGAGGACATATAGGTTGTTTTTATTTTACATCATTAACACTTAATATTTGACATTTGTGCAAAGTATCTCTGTAAGATGAATATCTAGAAGTAAACTTGCAGGATCATAGAATGTTCATGTTTAAAATTTTCATAGTTATTGCTAAATAATACTCAAGGATGAACCACTGTACATGACTCCCAAAAGTGCGTATGAGAGCCCATTTCTCTGTTCCTCCACTTCCTTCACAAATCCTCAGTATTAGTCTTGCTTTTCAAACATTTCTAATAAGTAAAAATATCCTGTTGATAGATTATCTTTTTATGTGTTATTGATGTTTGTCTTCATTGAAATGCTTTTTTATGTATTTTGCCCATTTTTAATTGGGCTCCCTTTTTGTATTGATTTATAAGAGCAAATCTATCTATGACATATATTGACCCTTGGTATATATGTTAACTGATATTTTCTTCCTGTTTGTTATTTCTCTCTCAATTTTGTTCATGTATATTTTGCTATATAGGATTTTTGTGTGTGTGTGTGGTTCCCTGACTGCAAGTCGAACCCAGGCTGTGGTGTTGAGAGCACTGAAGCCTAGCCTCTACACCACCAGGGAACCCCTAGGATTTTTAAATGTGTAAGTATTCAAATCTATTTATATTTTCTTCTATAGTTCTTGGGCCTATTATCATGCTAAGAAAAGTCTTCCTCATCTCCTGGACATGGAAAAACGCCTATATTTTATTCTAGTACTTTTGTGATTTTTTTAAGAATGAAATTTTTATTCAATCTGCATTTTTTATGGATTATGGTATAAATTTTCAGTTTCTAGATGTCACCTGCATTCCTTGGTTTGTGTCTTCTTCCTCCATTTTCAAAGCAGCAAATACATCTTTAAATCCCTCACTTCAGTAGAAAATAACCTTATTTTGAGTCTTTTCCTTGCCATTGTCTTGCCGCCTCATCCAGTTTCTTTTTAATTAGAATAATTAAACTATATTACAAAAGATATTTTGGGTTTGAAGTAACAAAAAACAACTCAAAATAGCTCAAATAAGGAAGATAATTTACTAGCTCAAATAGCCAAAGGGGCCAAAAGCAAGCCATTTATACTGTTTATAATAGTACCTCAGGATGCCTTCAGTGACAAATAAAAGAAACCCCCCAGCTCAAATTGTTGCAAACACTAGGAAAAAGAAATCTACAGGTGATATGCATTAATATTTCTCTACAATTAGCTTGAGATTTATGTGGTTATTTCATATTTATGTTCTCAAATAATTATATTTCCTGATCACACAGTTACGCTTTCATTCCTATCTCAGTTCTTTGCCTGTTTATATCATAGAGTTTATCGTAATTTCCTGTTATGTCTCCTATTTACTGCCTGCTCTCTGCCTTTCTGAAAGCAGGATTCATGTGTGTCTTTCACCACTATATTCCTAGCACCTAGTGCAGTGCCTGAAACACAGTAAATTCTCAGAAAATACACCAATTGATTGATTTACTTCCCGCCCCCATTCCCATCCCCACCTGCATGTAGGAAAATGGTAGTTTCCCCACACCTTCCTTAAGATTGTATGTCATATAGTTTTAAATTTTGGCCAGATAGATAAAAGACATTTTTTTTCCTTCTCTTCCAGGTGACCTCCTACTCATCCCTCAAAGCCTTATTCAAAGACACCCCTCCTCTGAGAAACCTTCCTCACACCAACTCTTTCAATCCTGCTTTACCCTGTTTTTCTCCCTTCCTTGTGGTCTTAACACGTTTTCCATTAAGTTTTATGAGCAGAGTATCTCTTCTACTTAAAAGCGCCTCTAATGGGGGACCGAGGCAGGCATGGCACGGGTTGCGTACGCCCCTGCGCCAACAGGGTGGCGATTACGTATGGGCAGCGAAGTCTTCGTGGGAGGCCGACCCAATTGCCAGGTACTTGAGGACCTGAGTGTTAATCGCACTCATCGTATCCTCTCCATCTTTGGCCACAAATGCGACTTGAAGCAGTCTCGGGAGTTGCGGCCACACAGGGGGATAGGAAGGTGCGAGAAGCTGGCGCCAGCCAATGACGCGGTAGGTACGTGGCTGGCTCACCGCTAGAGGGCCGGCGAGGGCGATTTTGGAGGCTCGGCTGAGGCGAAATTAGAGGCAGGCGGTGGAGGGAGTAGGGGCGTGGTTGGAGTGGCCCTTGGAGGGTAAGATTGAGCCCATGAAGCAGGAGTGGGCGGAACGGGTTTACGTTTGTTCTCAGAATCCTCATACTGAGTATCCTTGAGTTCAGTGGGGAAACTGAGGCTCAGAGAGCAATGGGGATTCGTCCACGGTTGTTCACTGATCTCTTTTTCTTGATTTGAGTACTCTGGCTGAATTGAATGGTGCGGAGACAGTTTAGTTTTTCAGTTTGTTTCTAAGCTAACTTTCTAAGGAAGAAAATGGTTAGTATAAGAAATCTATTATTGCTTTATTAGTAATACCTTTACAATCACATTGGTAGGGTTCCACGTTTATAATACTAATTTCACAAAATAAAATTTATAATAAAATGTGTTGAGTGCTTATTATGAGCTAAGTGCAGTGTTACTTTTAATGCTAATAATTACTAAAAAGTATTAATTACACTGAAACAGGTAGTATTTATGTATCCTGAGTGCCAGGCACTGTTCTATAAACATTTCACACATATGTAATCCTCAGAACCTCCCAGTTGATTCTCTGCTATTGTTATTGCTGTGTTATATATGAGGAAACAGGCTCACAGGGGTGATGGCACCTGTCCAGGGTCACCAGCTGGTAAAGGACAGAATGGAGTCTTTACCTTTATCACAGTGGTTAAGGGTCTAGGTCTGGAGCCTGACTACTTAGGTTCAATCTTGGTTCTAACTCTTTCACACTGAGCAACAGGTCAACAGGAGCAAATTTGCTTAACCCTTTTATCAGACTGTGTCCACTTTGTTTTATTCAGTATCTTCTCCATGTTTGGCAGCCACATGCCACCACCTTGGTTTTTTGCATCCTCCTGAGATGCCAAGTGCCTGCACCAAGATTCTCCTATTTATTTCAGTAAACGCCCTTTAAAACTTGCAGCTGTGAATGGATAACCAGTTATCTACTGCCGGGAATGCAAGTTGGCTGTTGAGGGTAATGCAATGAAAATCTACTGCTTGCACATTTTCGGTGGATAGCACGGTCCACCCAAAGAGCTAAGTAAATCGAGTCCTGCTCTGCCCATGAGAGACATGAGACGATATAAGGCATTAAAGCCATATTCTCATTGAGGTGACCAGAAGCATCAACAGACTTGAAAAGGGAGTAACTTTCTCAGTGTGAGCTGATACTTAATATAGTGTCATCTTCCAAAATATTGTCTGACACTTCAAAAAAGCACTAGTAAAAGTTCTGTGAACAGAAAACTTGAAAACCATTACTCTAGGGCAAAGTAATCCCAAACTGTGAGGGAAAAATGAAAAACCAGCTGGGATTGGCATTTTCCAGATGTTAGAAAGGCATTTAGGGGCTTTCAAGATACCTCTTCTGTAGCACCCCAATACTTAAAATACCAAAACCTGCACATGTAAGAGAGGACAGAAGCTAATTTGTACTAAATGCAAGCAGTTACTTGCAGGGTGTTGCTGTGGATGGGAAAGAGGGGCTTTTGTTTTGTCCTGGATATTTTTATATTGCTGGAACATTTCTACAGCATGTAATTATGTGTTACTTCTGTAATATAAAATGGTACCTGTCCATTGTGGAAAGTCTGGGAAATACCACAAAGTATGAGGAAGAAACTTAACTCAGAAACAAATATTTTAAGATTTTGGTGAATTTCCTTCCCTTTTTTCTAATTTTTATTTAGAATCTTAATTTTCATTTGGAAATCTTCTAAGGGCTTATCTGCTTTTATCACTTATTATACCATCAGGCCTTTCCAATTATTAAACACTCAAATAAGTACTTACAATGCTAGACATTACTGAGACCACCAGCATCCATTTCTCCTCTCTTGGACATGGAGAAAATGGCACTTTCCGGCCCTTTTACAGCTGGGCTGTGACTAGTTGTAAGCAAGCAGACATGAATGCAAGCGATCTACAGCAGTTCCAGACTGAGGCAGTGATAAACTGCAGGAGTTTCCATCTCTACTGTGGTAACTAAGGCCACATGTTCCAACTAGCGAGGCTGCACCCTGATCTCTTGAGTGACTACTACAGATCCAGCCATCTACCATATCCCCAGCCCCTGCCATCCCACTATGGACACGGAGCATGAGCACAATAAATGTTTGTTTTGTTCAGCTATTGACATTTGACACTTAAATGTGTTTCCAAAGTAATAATCATGATACAGTACTCCATTTGCAGGGTGCTAGGCTTTAGTTAACCTAGTGTTCCCAAAACTTCATTCAATTATATACCACTGCCCTTTTTGCTGTAGATGTGTACTATACCTTTTCCTTAAAGTTCGTTTTTTTTTTTTTTACTTAAACCAGTTTATTTTAAGAGGACTTTATACTACCACGAGTGGGAAAGTAGTATCTTTTGTCAGTAAAGCAAAAAAAGAGGAAGAGTGAAAACAAATACCAAGACAACCAAGTAATATTAAATTCTAACTAAAATTGCCTGTACCCGAGACCTGCTGCGTCTTTGTAATTAAAACAATACTGTCCATGCTTTCTCCTTGATTAACTAGGATTGCACTAGAATGGAAAAGTGGTTTGATGATATATCTGACAACTGGCTTAAGAAGTGTGGTTCCTCTGTGGTCCATGCCTCATCCACTTCGGGAAACAGACTTAACTGCCCTCTTAAGGGACAATTTAAACATTACAGGTCCTCATCCACAAGAATGTGAGCACTTGGCAGGCAGGGACTCTATGCCCAATAGCCAGCCTGGTGTGTGGCACCAGGCTGAGAGAAGGAACCAACAATTTTAGACTCAAAACTTTTAATCGGAGAACCAACATGCATACATGAAGGGTGTTTCCACACTGGCCTACAGCAACAAAAGGCATTAGTTATAAACAGAGACTGCCCCCCATCCCACCATATAGTGGCTGCTGATTTCCCACAGGGCCTCTGAGCTGAATATTTAAGTGTCAAAAGTTTCACTGAACACACTTGAGTTCCCACCTTTACTCCAACCTGCAACACTCTGTATGCCCCTCTGGTATACAACAGCCCTGATGCCTAGACTAGACTGATTTTCAAAGACAGGGACCAAGAGCAGGGAGTTGAACCTTGGGCCATTAGAAAACCAGTATGCTCCACGCTGTGCTGTGGGCCCAACGGTCAACCATTACGTTTCCAGTTTCAACAACAAAACCAATCAGCAGAACTCGGGATACAAGGTTTAAAGAGTACAAGAAACACTCCTAAATTTTTTTAGCACCAAAAAATATGAAAAACATCAATGTATGTGTCCAATGTCTTCCTAAGATTGTGCTTCAGCAAACAGGTAACTTTGTTGCTTAGTGAGTGGGACACAAAAATGAGCTGAAGAGGTGCCATCCAGAGGGAGCAGGTTGTTTTAAGTTCCATGAGGTGAGTCTCAGCTGTAGAAGGCCTGGCCAAAGGGCTCCAACAGGAAGTATCATTTCCTCACTAGGTTTCCAAAAATCCTTGGTGGCCGCAGAACTTGCTGTGACATAAGAGAACGTGGCATTTTAAGATGTCACTTGTCAATGAACAGTGCTCCCCTATGAAAATCTCCCTTGGATTCAAGAAGCTTCCCTGTCCTGGCACCTAGCAAACCACCTTGAGTGGCTAGCTTGGACAAATGATGAGTAACATTCCAGGAGTGATTACATCACAATTTTCACCACCAAGCACATCTTCTGTGTAGATCATGTTAGCTGTGTAGCAACATCCAGTGCACCTCTCCTAACTGAATCCAGCTCTTTCCAGTATCGTTAACTCCCCATGGCACATGGGGTCTCATACTGTATAGCCAACAACTTTAAATGGGGGAAGATTATGGCAAAAGGTGGTATTTGTATGTGGCATCCTTTTGAGTCAGAGGTTTGGGGGGTTAGAAGTGGCAAATGTTAGCCATTTGATGTTAGTTTACATGGTTTTCTTGGCTTTCTGTGGACTAGTTAACAAAATAGTAGGACAGAACAGAGACGTGGGAAGGCAAAGGCTAGACTTTTTGTTAAAAAAAAAATTACAATTTGTGGGACTGAATTAAGCCAAAGGTATTTTGGAGGAAAACTAAAAATTAAAGCCATGTATATTAGTAAGAATATTTAGTACAGTAAACAGAGAGAGTGGGTTGTTAATTCTTCTCTTCCTTTTAACGTAAAACAGTATATTTATGTTATGTCTGATGCATATGTGTAGCTCATGCTTGGTCAGTACTTACTATGTGCTACGAACTCAGTTCTAAGCACTTTACATCTATTTATTTGGCCTCACAGCAGCCCTGAGGTAGGTAACTATTATTGTGCCTGTTTTACACATGAGGACATTGAGGCCCTGAGAGGTATCATGACTCTCCCTAGATCAGAGGTAGATGGCAGAGCTGGGACTTAACTCAGCAGAATGGTTTGAGTACACCTCTCAATTTGAATATTACAGCTTCCTTTGTATTTTCATTGTTCTAATGAAACTGTGTGCAAATTTTCTAATCTTTATCAATAAAGATATTTATCTACTTTGCCAGAGGGCATTACAATGTTAAGTTTCAACTTTAGGCCTCAGATGAGCATGTTCTTGATGTTGGGGACCCTGCTGCCACCCAGTGGCCATGGACAGTAGTGCTACTTTTTAGTGTGGCTGATGTCAGAGGACTGAACAGGCAAAGGCTTTCTGACAGTGTTGACACTAACATGTTTTCTCTTGGGTGTGAATTCTCTGGTGCTGACTGAGATGGGTGCTGAGGCTAAAGGCTTTCCCACAAATGTCACAGATGTAAGGCTTCTCCCCAGTGTGAATTCTCTCATGCTGCCTTAGATTTGCTTTCTGGGAAAAAGCTTTCCCACATTCAGTACACACATAGGGCTTCTCTCCAGTGTGAACTCTCTGGTGAACAGAAAGGCACGAACTCTGGTTGAAGGCTTTCCCGCATTCCTGACAAATGTATGGCTTTTCTCCAGTATGAATTCTCCGGTGTCGAATGAGTGGAGCACTCAGGCTAAAGGTTTTCCCACAGTCATCACATTTATAGGGTTGCTCACCTGTGTGAACTCTTTGATGCTTAGAAAAGTGCCAGCTGTGGTAGAAGATTTTTCCGCATTCCTCACACTTAAAAGACTTCTTTTCAACATGAATTCTTTGATGCTGAATAAGGTAGTTACTGTGTGCAAAGACTTTGTCACACTGGTTACATTTAAAGGGTTTCTCTGCAGTGTGAATTAACTGATGTTCTGAGAGACATGTACTTTGGTTGAAGGTCTTTCCACATTCCTTACACTTAAAGGGGTGCATATTCTTGTGGATGGACTGATGTTTGGTGAGGGAGGTGCTGTGGATAAAGGCCTTCCCACAGTCTCCACATTTATATGGCTTCACTCCAGAGTGGATCATCTGGTGGCGAATAAGCTGTATACGTTGACCAAAGGCTTTCCCACACTGGTTGCAGTCAAAGGGCTTCTCCCTGGTGTGAATTCTCTCGTGCTGAGTCAGATATTTGCTGCAGCTGAAGGTTTTCTCGCATTTGTTACACTTAAATGGCTTCTCACTGATCCCTGTATGCTCTTTCTGCTCTAGGTTCTGATTCAAGATCATCCCATTCTCATGAAGTCCTTGTTTTCCTTGGGTGTGAATGCTTTGGTGGCAAGTTAGGGTCAAGCTGCAAACAAAGCGCTCGCCACACTCCTGACATTCGTAGCGGGTTTCCACAGTGTGGATTTTCTGGTGTTGAACAAGATGTTTATTATGGCTGAAGGTCTCCTTGCATTCAGTACAGCTGTAGGCCTTTTCTGTGGCATGAACAGACTGGTGACGAGTCAGATGGGAGGGCCGGCTGAAACTCTTGACACATTTGTGACATTTGTGGGGCCTGTAACCGGTGTGAATCCTCTTATGTTCTTTAAGGTGAGTGTTCCGGTAGAAAGCTTTCCCACATTCATTGCATTTGTAAAGCTTCTCTCTGTTGTGAACCCTCTGGTGGGTCTTTAGGGTCAAGATACGGCTGAAGGATTTTCCACACTCATCACACTTGTAAGATGTTTCTCCAGTGTGAATGGATTGGTGTTTGATGAGTGATGAGCTCTGCTGAAAGGCTTTCCCACATTCCTGACAATCAAACCTAGCTTTTGCAGCATGAATTTTCTGATGTTGAAGGAGATGTTTACGAAAGCTGAAGATGGCTTTGCACTTGGTACATTCATAGTGTTTCTGAGCGTGGGTCTTCTGATGCTCAGTAAGATGGGAGCTTCGGCTGAAACTCTCGCCACACTCATTACATTTGTAGGATTTACCACCTGTGTGGGTTTTCTGCTGCTCCACAGGCTGTGAGCTGGGACCTGACGGGCGGTTACTGTCTTGATCCTTACATAGGTTTTCTCCAGTGTGAATTTTCTGATGCCACAAAAGGTGTGTATTTTGACTAAAAGTTTTCCCACATTTGTTACACCTATAGGATTTGTAGCCTGTGTAAGTCGTGGGATACACAAAAAGGCACGAACTTTGTTCAAAATCGTTCTCATACTTCTGATTCACAGTAGGTTTCTCCTGCATATGAATAACCCAGTGCTGTATAAGATGGCAACTCCGGCTGAAAGCCTTCTCACATTCACTACATTTATATGGTTCCTCCCCTCCCTGGACAGCATCCTGCTGACTCTGGTCTGAGTGGTAGCCAAAGTCATTCCTACATTCCTGAGACTTAGCTGGCATCGGGCTCTCTTCAGGAAGATCATGGATCACAGAATCCTCTCCTGTGAAAAGGAGGGACTCAGGACTAAAGCCACTCTCGAGTTCATGACTCTGGTACTCTGTGGGACTTTCCATGGTGGTGAAAATGTCAGACCTCAGAAGACTTTCTGGATCACCTAGCAAACTATCTAACCAGCTTTCATCCATGTAGTCTTCCCCAAAGTTGGAGTTCCAGAGGTCATCCTTGGAAAACGTCTCCATAATCTCCTGGGAGAGTCCTTCTTCCAAGAACTCCTGCAGCAGAGGAGGGTTCTTGGCTTCGGCCATGTCTGCAAGAGAGAGAAGTACAAATGTATCCTGTTCCCCAGGGTGAAAAGACAGGCACTTTAGTGTGAGGACACAGACAAGAGGGAGAACAGGGGATGGCTTCTGAGTCAAGCCTGTCCATCATGGGGACAAAGGAGAAAAGGCCAAAGTGGTGATCCAGGTAGAACCAACATCACAGGAAACAGTGAGCTCATGTTCAAGAGGGTTAAGATGGGAGTGGGCAACTACAGGGCCTCCAAAGGGAAGTGGGGAGCCACCATCACCCTCATCAGCTAAGGCCTACCTCCTACAACTACACTGTTCAAGGGGACAAGAGATATAAATGATAAAAATGCCATACAATGTCATCATGGAGGATATATTTGCTTGTTAATAAAACCAGGGCTCCACATTCTTAGGAACAGCCTATATGCTGAGGTGGTAGAAACAAATCTGAGGCTTTAGGAGTCTATGCCTTAGTCACCTACATGAAAATACTGGTAATGCTAAACAGGAGGCTGCAGAGGGTTCATGCTTATAAACTTCTGGGAGGTGACTGGAGCTGTTGGGTGGAGGCTGACAAAGCAGTACAACCACTGCTCTGTGGTCTCTGGTTTAGGGGCCCTTCTCCTCATGTTAATGATCGAACCATGAAGAAAGCCCCGGGGCAAAGGGCCCTGCCTCTGCTTTCCCAGTAGGGATCTCTTAACCACCGTAACACTGGGGAGTCCTCACTGCTTAACCTGATCCCTCAGGGGATCCATGGCCTGGGAGAGGACAGAGCAAATGTCCTTGGCAGCATTTAGGTCCAGGCTTGAGTTACTAATAGATGTGACCATATGCTGTGCTCCATGGGCCAAAAACTAGGGCCAGGCCTGTACAAAGGGGAGGGGAAACAGGTAGACCAGGGTGTCTACCTGGGTGCAGGAAGATGGGACAGAATGACTTGAGGAATGGGAGGCCACCCCTGTTAAGTCTGGAAGACCAGGAAGGGACAGAGAAAAGGCACCAGGACAACAAACCACATGCTGAACACGGAAGTAGACAAAGACAAGGTAGGCATGCAGAGGGTCTTGATCCCTGTTGGGACGAGTAGAGAAAACCCAGCATGTAGCAGAGTGAGGCCCAGAAGCGGGAGGTCCCAGTGGCTGGGTAGACATACTGGATATGGATAGAGGTTCTGAGATGGAGGGCACACACAGGGTCACACCCCAGGACCTCCCCCTCCTCCCATATGCTGGTGGTCCCTTCCTGCCCACTCACCAGGGCCTGTTACTTCTGGACTTCCTCTCACCAGGGCCTCCAGCTCTTCCTCACTATCTGGATGGGAGGTCAAATTGGATCTGGGGGGGTCTGCAGGGAGAGAACAGCACTGTCATCAACCAGAACTTATGGAGGGCCACACAATCACTCAGCAGTAACTTTCTGGCTCTCCTGACAATTCAATGCCTTATCCAGCACACACTACTGGGGGCCAGATGTTGCACTGGGCAACTCCAGGGATGCTTGCCTTGCAGAGTTCCCAGTCTAGTGGAAGAGAAGGACCCATATAGTCACAATCCAGGATGATCATAGCTGTGACAACTGGGGCTGGGGACACTAAAGAGCTCTTGAAGCTGCATTGGATTCCCCTGGACTTTACCCCATGTGCCTCCCCTGTGCTGACTGTGCTCTGTGTCCTTTTGCTGTAATGGCTTATGGTATGAGTACGACTATATGCTGACGCTTGCGACTAAGACCTCCTAGTAAATCACCAAACCTGGGTAGTCCTAGGGACCCCAACATAGCTATGTTGACATCCCCTCTTTGAACCTGCTTAGGAATGCTCAGCAATATAGGGGCAGTCAAATTTCTTCATGAGGTAACTAAAGGATTGAAGGGGAGAGTCCTAAGAGCTCACCCAGCAAAGGACCTGGCTCCTAACACAGTATTTCCTATTACTTACTCATTAATTTAGGAAATGTTTATTGAGTCCCCATAGCAGGTACCATTTGTTGCAAATGCTGGGGTACCCCAGTGAACAGCACAGGTGCCCTTAGGAAGTTCCCATATGGCAGAAAACTAATCATCAAAGCAGCAGTCAGAAAGTGAAGGAACAGTGATAAACTAAGCAGGAGAGAGTACTATTGGGGTGGCAACTGGAGTCTTAGGGAAGGCCCAATGCAAGGAAGGCACACGAGTCTTCTAGGCCGAGGGGAGAGCAAATATGAAGACCCCAAAGTGTCAGCATGAAGAATCACTCTATAACAAGCTTGTCCAATCTATAGCCTGCAGACCGCATGTGGCCCAGGATGGCTTTGAATGTGGCCCAACAAAAATTCATAAACTTCCTTAAAACATTACAAAAATTATGGATGGACCATCTTTTTAGCTCATCGGCTATCATTAGTGTTAAGAGTATTTTATGTGTGGTCCGAGACAGTTCTTCTTCCATTGTGGCCCAGGAAAGCCAAAAGGTTAGACACCCTTGCTTTATGATGACAAAGAGGAAAATGCTGCTGAGGCTGGAGCAGCAGGCAGGGACCAGATCAGGGCTTCTCAACCTCAGTACTACTGACATTTGGGGTCAGCTAATCCTTGGTTTGGGGGCTGTCCTTGTATTCTAGGATGTGTGGCAACATCCCTGGGCTCTACCCACTAGATGCAAGGAGCACCCCCAACCCCCAATTTGTGACAATCAAAAGGTCTCTAGGCATTGTCAGTGTCTCCCGGAAGGCAGAATCAGCCAGCTGGGCACCAGTGGACTCTAGATCATGCTGGTTCTGAAGTGTTCGGGAACTGAGAGTTCATCCTGTGGGTGACAGGTGATCACCGAGTAGGACCAGGGTGCATACTCACTCAGCAGGAAGAGGTCCTGGTAGTTGTCCAGTGCCATGTCCCAGAACATGTCCCCCTGGTCCAGCCCCAGCTGCTCCCAGTCCTCCAAGGTGAAGTCCATGGCCACGTCCTTAAGGGTCACAAATTACAGAAACAAAACAGTCAGTGACTCTGGGGCTGGGGTTAGGGAGGGGAAGAATGGCTCATTCAGTGTCCCCCACTCCCTCAACATACTAGGCCTTAGGCAAAAATTGTCTTATAAGAAACTTCAGACCTGAGACACTAGATATCCCCATATTTTGTAGGCAAGGATGCAGAGTCTTGGAGAGGAGACATGATGTCCCCTCAAGGTCACACAGGCAGGACTTTAACCCAGATCTGCCTGATTCTAAAATCCATTTATTTCTGGTTTTTGTTTTGTTTAGTGTTCATTTATGATTTTAAGTTATTATGGAAACTTTCAAACATACACCAAAGTAGACATACATGTACCAGAACACCATGTAACCATCATCCACTTCACCCCTCATCCAATAACATTTGTTTCTTGTTGTTCATTAAGCCTTTCCCCACTTTTATTTATTTGTTTTTATGGGGGGGGGGGCTAAAATATTTCAAAGTTAATCCCAGATGGCATCTGCTTTCACTTGTGAATACTTCAGTATTAACAGTAGAACCCCTTACTATCACTAAATACATACACCATATTCAAAGTCTGTATTCAGATTTGTCTGACATCTCAATGGTGTTTTTTCCCTATTTTTTTTTTTATTGTGGTAAAATACATATAAAACTTACCATCTTAATCAATTCTTAGTTTACAATTCAGTGGCATTAAGTACAGTCACGTTGTTGTGCAACCATCACCACCATCCATCTCCAGACCATTCTGCTGTCTGATTTTGACTACTCTGGGTTCAATGATATTTTTATAGTTGGCTTGTTTGAATCAGAATCCAAGAAAGCCCACATCCTGTACTGGGGTGATATGCCTCAGAAGGTGTATTATAGCCATATACTTCCACCCTTTTTATTCCATTATTTCTGATTTAGGGTGCCACATTCTATATAT
Organism: Lyroderma lyra; assembly: GCA_004026885.1. Classification (NCBI taxonomy): domain Eukaryota; kingdom Metazoa; phylum Chordata; class Mammalia; order Chiroptera; family Megadermatidae; genus Lyroderma; species Lyroderma lyra. The sequence continues at coordinate 137,640 of PVJL010001366.1, read as the reverse complement.
AGCAAAGTGCTTCCTTTTGGTGTCATTTAGCTGCCCCTCTGCCCACTGCATTTCCTGGAAACTAGTCTGTAGAGCAGTAGCCTGATTAGATTCAGTGCAACTGAAGCCTTCATAGGTGTTACTGGGTCCACTTTGGACTGCCTAAGATACCTAATTGTCCCACCTTTCTTAATTTTAAAACTTCCCTGTGAACAAGTATTTAGAATAAAAATTCCACTACTAGACACATTTTAAAAAATTTTTTTTCTTGGCTTTACTTAATAAAAATACAAGAGACATATTGACAATAAAAAGTGACAGTGTTCTCCCCAGTACCCCACTGCCTGGTGAACCCCTGGCTGTCTGGTGTTTTCTCTAGACCCCCATCAACACACACACACACACACGCACATATTTCAAGTAAGAATGAAACCTGAGTCTTTAGTTTGGGTCTTAGACTTGGCCCCACTACCTGTCTCTGTGGGTGACCACTGGCAAATAAGGTACATGCCCTTTCTGAGCCCAGATTCCTGCCCCATCTCATAGGGCTGCTCTGTGAAGTGACTGAGATGCTGGGAAACTCCTGCATGGTTCTTAACACACAGGAAGGACATGACCAAAGGGCAATTGTGTCTAGGCTAGTGGGGTTGACAGACATGAGCAGGGACAACTACATCCAGGTGGCTTTGTCCTATAGTAGAGGCAGCAGGTAGTGCTATGAGAGACCATAACAGGGAAGAGTTAACTCTGCCCAGGAAGGTGAGGGCATTGAGCTGGGTCTTGAATGTGGTATAAGACTTACCAGCCAGACACGGCAGGCAGGGTATTCTAGCAGAAGGAGGAGACTGAGCAAAGGCTGGGAAGCTGGAAAGTATAGTATAACCTTTTACCACCAGGCCAAGAAAGGAGAAAGTGAAGAGAAGGTGCCGTGGATGGGGGCAGAACCCAGATTATGCAGGAAACCCAGATTATGTAGGAATGGGCTAAGAAACCTAGATTTTATCCTGTAAGGATTTACCCAATAAGGATTCCTGGAAGGATATTAAGCAAGAGAGTGAGAATGTGAGAGCTTTATTTTAAGATTGCTGGGGGCCACCCTGGGGCACTGAACCCAGAATAAAGGCAGGCCAGCTGTGCAGCCTTTGGGGATGACCCATTAGGATGGAGGGACCCTTGACTTACCTCAGTCATAGCCAACTAAGGCCCAGCAGTCAGAGTCCTTATTTAAGCTCCCCCCCCTTCGCTTCCATGTTTCCGGCTAGCAGGGCAACAGGAAGGACAGGGGAATCGGGATAAAGTCTTTCTTCCCTCTGGGACTGATTTCCTGGCCATGCTGAATGAGCCTCCAAAATGTCCAGAAGTAGGATGAGTCAGAACATGAGTCTACCTGCAAGAATCATGAGAACAACTGTATTTATTGAAACCTCCCCAGCCCCACATTTTCACTGTGCTTCAGAGCCTACGAAACAACTTCACAACCATTCTTAGCACTTTTCATAGTCAATAAATACACATTTGGGACCTTGTCTTGCTCACTAATGTGTCCTAGTGCAGAATAGTGCCTGGCAACAATAGGTACTTCTTAAATATTTGTTGACAGAACACGTCAACCCCTGAAATGATGCTTCTTAGGATTTCGGACTATCTGCCATTTCTAGGATTTAAGTCCAGGTGAATGGGCCTCCAAACTGTTGCTATTTCTACAACAGCAAGAGTTCAACTTTTTAAAACCATGACTTACAGTAACAAAGAAAATATGTGGGGGGTTGTCCGGAAAAAATCCAGCCCTAAATGTCTCTATTTTTCATATTACATGGCTGGATACTTAGGGACAGCCCTTATGTATCACAACTACTCATCCACAAAACAATACTTAATCTTACAAAGTACAATGTACTGGGATGTTTTCTACTCCAGTCGCTTTTATTTCATTAAAAGAATTATAGTAAAAAAAAAAAATTATAGTCACTGTCCATTGATTTTATTCATGACCTACAGCATGTAAAACACTGTACCACAGGGCTTTTTACATGTTGATAGACACTGTAAATTTCTGAAGGAGCAAGTATTTATAGCACATTAAAAACACTCCCTTTCCCAACCAGGGAACCACCACAAAAAAACCACAAAAAAACAAAACAACAAAAAAAAACAACAACAAAAACCACAAAACACTGCTTACCATGAAGTAGCAGGATGACTTAATGACACAGGTCCACAATTCTTAAGCCTCTGGGGCCAGGTGTGCTTTGAAATTTTCAGATTTTAAAAAGATGATAAACATTTATTCTACATATTCCATTAACATCCCAGTACAGGGGATGTTAAATCACAGTTCTGGTCAAGTTTGGACACCAAATTTATGGAAAAAAAAAAAAAAAGGTCTTCAGAGCTTTCTAGATTTTGTGATTGCAGATAAAGCAATGTAGTAACCAGTGATTCCTAATCTTTTTCCACTTGTGTACCCCTTTTAAACCCATTTTTATAAATGTACCCTTGTTTTTATAACAGCTGTTCTTAAATAGCAACACTTGTTCAATACCTATCTTAATGTAAAATAGTAGAAATAAGGTAATAAGTTAGGAAAGAAAAATTACTAAAGTACAAACCATAGATTTAATTTTACAATATTCATAATACAGTTAAATATTGATAATGAGAAATATTTAAACATTAAATAAAAAAACTACTTGAAAAGAATCAACTAAAGACAACACGTTACTTTTTATTCTGTCAATAGCTAAACTGATCAGTCTGACTACTGAGGTATTTATAGGTCTGGGGAAGTTCTAGAAACATTGCAAATGGATTGTTCTGAAACTGTGCCTAACGAATGGTAGAAAAGTGGTTTGGGGGAAGGGTTCATAGCCACACCCTCATCAATCATCATTAGCTACTGTGATTAATTTTGAAGTGCCTCCATTAACGGTGATTCAAACTTAACATTTATTGTTTCATAACTAACGTTTTGCATTTTTATTTCACTTGCTTTTTAACCATTACTAATTATTTTTCTCTTACCCTGGAAACTGATGCAGTAAACCAGTAAGTGCTAACGTTTACTCACATGACAGAGGTAAACCTCGACTTGTGAGTATAATTCAATCCACGGATGTTTTATTTGACCTACGCACTGTTGGCACATTTGAAAACTAGGAAATACTACCTAAAATCTCGATTTCCAGCTTCTGAAAAATCCTATGATTTGGTCATACTGGGTCTGCATTCCTACAAAGCTAGTTGGCTGGAGTTCATTTAAAGTTAACCCTACCCTTAGATGGGGTAACTGCCCTCACCCATGCCACTTCTCTCCTTTACTTTATTTGCCTGGCTCTTGCAGACATGTGAGTTTGAGATCCTTTTCTAGTTTCCAAATCACGTTCTGTCCCCATCTCATACACTCCCTCCTCTGGGAGGGAAGAACAGGAACCCTGATATGACACTCAAGGTCACCCAGCTTTTTGGAGTCACCAAAGCCAAACAATTATGGGGCTGAAAAACCTTGGGCCCTGGAGTCTTGCCTCTTCTTAGTATGGGAGGATGTCCAGATCATTCACCACATCTGTGCCTCAGCTTCCACATATATAAAATGAGGCAAATACAACAGATCCATAGTCCCTTATCTGTAATTCTGAAAACCAAAAAACTCTGGAAACTTTATTCATATACTAACAGTAAAACTTTACCCCAACTGCCACATATTATGTACAGTTGCTCTGGCCTTCAGTGTGATTATTCATCCCTTTCCTGGCAAAATATTCAATTCCAAGAATTGCCCCAGATCCCACTGAGGGTGCTACTCAATTATGCAAAAGGCACCCTATTAACTTTCTAAAGTCTGATTCCAGAGATGACCCTGGTGCCAAGGGTTATCCAATAATACCCAGGAGCTACACTTATTTCTCACTGCTGCTGCAAAGGTTACAGGAGAAAATGCAAGGCCAGCACAGCTCCTGGAAAACTGAAAGTACTTAAATAAATGTTCAATTCTTTGATCTGAAGAATTATTCATTCATCCCTCAAGATCGTGCCCAGCTCTGCCAGTGACTTCAGGCAATCCACCCCCTTCCTTCTGCCTTGGTTTCCTCACCTCAAAATTAAAAATAAAAATAAATAAAATAAAAATTAAAAACATAAAGAACATAAAATAAAATAAGTAAAATAAAATCGCTCCTCTCAAGCCTGATGAGGATTGGAAACCACTTTACAAGAGCCTGGCCCGTTAACAGGTTATGAACAAGGGTTCAAGACTCCACCTAGACCCAATTGCCCAAGGGGACGCGCCCTTTATCATAACCGCCCCAGGAGCATTCCGTTACCCCGCAGAAAGGACCGAGCTCCAAGCCACCAGAGCTCTCAGCGATCCCAGCCCCAGAGTCTCCTCACCTCGAGATTGACGTCGCCGAATTACAGGTGCGACCGCAGCTCCGAGGGAGCCGGAGACCCTATTGCTCTCACACGCGCCTCCTCAGCCACTTCCGGTGCCGCACGAATCTCAGAATTTCTCCACGCGGAGTCCTCCGCGCAGCTCCAAAACTCCGTTTCCCAGGGGGCTGTGCGGACTCATTACCTTGTCTTCCTGTCTCCCCCAATTCCTCGCCCTTAAAGGTCCCGCTGAGCACTCGGGAAATGTGTAGAAACAGAATCGAAACTGGGTATTGTATACCAGCTTTTATCCTGTTGAACAACCTAATCAGTCTATTTTGACTTTTCTATAAATTGGGATAGCTTTTCCATTTCCCAAAGAGACAACCACAGGGTTGTCATATAAACGTGTGGAGAAGGAAATTGGATTACTGAGAATAGGCGTGGAAGGGACGAAGCTGAGGCGAGAGAAATAATATGATTTCTGCTGATTGGCGAACAGGTACCTCGTAGTTCATCCGTCCTTACGATTGGCTCAATATTGGCACTTGCGCAGTAGAACCAGATGGCTTCACGAAGAGAGTGGAGTGGCGGTGGGCCAAGAGGAAATGATCCCTCCCCCAACATCGAGTCTGAGAGCTGGCCTGCCGCGAAGGCGTCTGGGAAATGGAGTTTCCTGGCAGGCACAGCCTGAGGCAGTCGGGAGGTCAGCAGAGCCTGCGCGGGAGCAGTGCTGCCTCAGGGCAGGGTGGAGTATGCGCGCGCAGCGCTTTCCACCCCAGCGGAAGTTTCCTCGGGGCAACGGAGAAGGTGAGTCCCAGTCTCCGCTGTGAGAGTCTAGCGGTAGATACTTGATCGCCACCCCACTCACCTAGTCCAGAAGTGAGAGGAAGGCGAGGCTTAACAAGGGGAGGTCTTCTGATACCCTATCCTCAGTCCGATCGTAGTGCCTATTTATGACATCAGCATAACCCTTTGTGGGAAAGCAGAGCCTCCGAAGGCGGGGGTTGGGATGAGAGGAGCGTTTGGTCGCCGGGATAATTGGACTGTCTGTTCCCCAAGACTTTTGTTTCTCGGTAGTGGCAGTGACTGGAACAGGCGGACCTAGTGGGGAATTTGACAGACGCCCCGCCTTAGCACTACGCCACGCCTCGTTTCTACTTAGGGCGTGGCGGAAGCGAGTCTCTCACCTAAGCAAATATCCCTCTGGCGCTGAGATAGAGTCTAGCGTTTAGCTCCTTTTTTGTGCCTTGTCTTAGAACCTTCCAGGAGGAACACAATCTTAATGCATACTAGATGTTCAGTAAATATTTGTTGAATAAATAAAATAAATGGGGGAACGAATGATAAAGACTGCCCTGAGTGTTGGAGCCTTGGGTTTTATTTAGTCCTGAACCAGCCATGTGACTTTGGACAGGGACTTCAGCGCTCTGACACTTCCCTCTTCCATCCATATCTATTTAGCGTCTATAGCATTATATCTAACCCATTATATAGTTACTTGCCCATTTGTTTATTGTCTTGTCTCCCCCTCACCCGACCCCTGAATGTGAGCTTTGTCAGATAAAGAACTGTGTTTATTTCCTTTGCTGCTGTATCCCCAGTGATTGGCACATAATAGGAGTGTAGTGGATGATCATGGAATAAATTAATGAAATTAGCACATGCTGGCTACACAGCCAGTGCTCAATAAACATTAATGGTTGCCTTTCACTTACAGGACACTGTTAAGATGGAATTTCCAGCCCAGTGAATCTGAGTGCCAGACATGATCCCATAAAGGTACCATCCCTTTGGGATATGTCCCTTAAGCCCTATTCCCCACCAACAGGGATTGTTATCATGAGCATGACAGGGTCACTCAGATGCCCCATCCCTGAGGCCATCTTTATCCAAGGGCACTTCGCACCTGGGAAATTCCACTTAAAGTGAAACCACTTAAAACTGCGGTGGATTTTCAAGCTTTTGTTTACATATATAATCTAGCAAAGTCTCAGTATGTTAGTCAGACTAGGCTAGACTATGCTGCAGTAACAGCAACCCCCAAACCTCAGTGGCTAAACACAAACACAAATTTCTCACTAATACAAAGTCTAGAACAACTCTCCAGGGTAGCCATCCTCTAAACAATTTCATCTTGTCTCTCCATCAACACAGGAGCTTCAGATTTGTGGTGGCCTGAGGGAGAAGGAAGTTATGGTGGTGACTGCTAGCTGAACAAAACTGCTCACCAGTATTTATACCTTTGAGAAGATAGAGATGTCCATTTTAGTGTTATTACTAGGACAAAAAATTATTAAGTTATATGGCAGATCAGAAATACAGATTTCTTAGAAGCTAAGGGATACCTGGCAGCATTCTTTGCAGTCAGATGTCCTACACAACGCCTTTGTTGGTAATGGCAGAAAGACAGTTTTACACCACAGTGTGGTTTCTGCTCTTCTGGAGGCCAAGGGGAAGAAGAACCCTTTTCTCTGGGTGAGATTTCTTTCACTAGCTGTTTGGATACCCTGTATTTTTCTTTTCTTTTTTTGTGGGGGTGGTGGTGGTGGGTCCCTGGCTGGGAATCAAAAGATAGCCTGTGTTTTTCAAGGGCGAGCACTAGGATTCCATAAGGCAACACCAAGAGGAAGTAGAGAAGCCTGAGAGGCTCAGAACTTATGGAAAGAGAAAAGGGAAAAATAGACACATTAACAAATAGAATATAGTAAGTGGAATATAACACATGATATGGTAATAACAACCACTAATGTAAAAGGCTTTCCCTGGGCTATGCCCTGTTTTCAGCACTTGCTATAAATGTATTCATTTAGGCTCAACAACCACTCTGTCAGATAGGTACTGTTAGAAGCCCTATTTTACTGTTGGACAGACTGAGGCACAGCGAGGTTAAGGTGCCCAGCATGTAGATTTAGAATTCAAATTCAAGCAGTCTGGGACCAAAGCCTGTGATTTAAGGACTACCGTTTTGTAATTGCAACAGAGACCAACCTTTACAGTGAATAAAGGAAAAGAGTTTGATTAGACTAAGCCAGACACAGAAAGACAAATATCACATGATCTTACTTATATGTGTAATCTAAAAAAATGTCAAATTCATAGTAATATTATAGTAGAATAATGGTTACCAGAGGCTGTGGCAGAAAGGGGAAGATCAAAGGGTATATAGTTTGAATTATGAGGTGAATAAGTTCTGGAGACCTGAAGTGTGGCATGGCAACTATAGGAAATAGTAATATATTCTATATTTGAAACTTGCTGAGAGAATAGATCTCAGATGTTCTCACCACACACCAAAAAATGGTAACTGTGGAAGGTGGAGGCACATTGATCTTGGAGTTCCCAGACTCCAGGACTGTGAAAAATAAGTTTTGTTGTTTATAAGCTACCAGTCCATAGTATTTTATTATAGCAGCCCAAACAAAGTCAAGGCCCTAATCCAATATGAGTATGTCCTTATAAGAAGAGATTAGGACACAGACAGAGGGATGACCATGTAAGGACACAGTGAGAAGGCAGCCATCTGCAAGCCAAGGAAAGAGGCCTCAGAAGAAACCATTCTTGCTGATGCCTTGATGTCAGACTTCTAACCTCCAAAATTATGAGGAAAATAAATTCATATTGCTTAAGCCACCCAGCCTGTGGTATTTAGTTATGGCAGCCCAAGCAAATAAATACACTTGCCATACCTTCATTTGTCATAGGCTCTATGTGTGATATTAGTTTTGATTTTCAAAGTATTAGAAATATTCCAGAGATACACAAGGCTTAGGGGGTAATGCAGTGAACACCTGGTGTCTCACTTAGTCATGATAGGATAGGCTGTGCTGCAATAACAAATAACCCTGGAATCTTGGTGGCTCAGTACAACATAAGTTTATTTGCCAATCTTGAGATTCTAATGTGGACCCAGCAGCCCTTCTTCATCTTGTAGCTGTTCCATCTGGAGTATGTGATCTCCAGGGCCATCCCTGCAAGGAAGGGGAGGATGGAGGAGGTACTCTGGTTCTTAACTGCCTCAGCAAGGAAATGACTTCCACTCACACCCCATTGGCCAGAACTAGTCATGTGACCCCAATCTAACTGCAGAGGACCCTGGGAAATATAGGGAAGCATGTGGATATTTGGTGAGCATCAACTATCTCTCCCACCCTCATCATGTGGTTCAAGAAATGAACATCACAAATACTATTGAAGACTTTCAGTGCTTCTGTGATTGGAGCAGTGCTCCTGCATAATCTTCACTGACCTAAAGGCATTCTCATATCTTTATTTTGTGAGATCTTCAGTGTCTGCCTTACAACTTTGTTTTGCTTTGTACCTGTCCTGGGCCATTAGGGAGAGACAGGTAGCTAGAGGATGGATGCAGTGGACAGGAACTCAATTTAGAAGTGGCCACTTCCTCAGAGAGTGCATTCTGGGGGTGATCACTTTTCTCCATTTAGCAATCTTGTCATGGGGAACTCGGATGACTACTCATTGGCAATGGATTATTTCTTTTTCAGCTTCCTGTTCCCTCCTCTGCCACTTCCGTTTTCTAACATGATAACCTTCTGTACAGACTGTGGGAAAAATATTAAAACAACATTCAAATTCTGCCCCTACTGTGGAAAGCCTTTGTCTACAGAGGAGCATGAGGGGTCCCAGACCTTTGTCAGACCGCTTTTGTCATCCTTCCGAGGTAAGGACTAGAGCTTTGAGCTTTCCCTGGAGGAGGGGGGAGGCATCTTTGTGCAGGCATTTGGGAAGGGAGTACAGATGCTTTTGTAGCATGTCTGACCTGGACTGATACTGGCAAACCCCAGAGCTCAGGCCATCTCTATATTCAGTTTCTTGGCATCTTACTGGTCTCATGGATTTAAAGTTGACAGCTCACACATTTCTGTCTCCAACCTGGACTCCTCCCCTGAAATCCAGATTTATATGTGAGGGCTGTCTGGAAAGTATCTAGCCATGTAATCTGAAAAATAGAGGCATTCATAGCTGGATTTTATGCAGACAGCCCTCGTTTATCAAATTGCCTGCTTGCCATCTACTGGATATCCCATACTCATTTCCACATGCCCAGACCTGAGCTCCTGATGTGACTGCCCCATCTAATCTGCCCCTTTTGTAGATTTTCTCATCATGGTAAACAGCAATTCTGTTTACTCAGTTTCTCAGACCCAACCATGGAGTCATCCTTAAAAAAAGTCCTCTTTCTCTCTACCCCACAACTTGAACCCTCCAGTGTATCTTGTCAGCTCTTTGTTTAAAATCAGTGCCAAAACAGACCACTTCTGGCCACCTCCTCTGCCATCACCATGGTCTATCCCACCTTCACCTGTCACTCATATTATTGCAGAATTATTCTTCCCTGGTCTCCTTGCTGCTTCTCTCTCTCCATTTTTTTCACATGGAAACCCAGTGGATCCTGTTAAAGTCAGACCCCATCATTCCTCTGGTCACCACCTTCCCAGGTTAGGCCCAACCTGATCAAGACCCTGTTGTCTCTCAGAACCCATCTCCTAATCCTCTTGTTATTGCTATGCAGCTCTAACCACCCTGGCCTTTTTATTCTTCCACACCTCAGGCCTGGGCCTCTGAGCCATTGCACTTGCTGTCCTGTCTGGGTGATTCTTCTTTCATCTGCATGACCCACTCTCTCTTTTCATTTAGATTTTTGTTTGTTTGTTTGTAATTCCCTGGCTGGGAATCGAACCCAGGCCATGGCATTGAGAGCACCAAAGTCTAGCCACTACACCACCAGGGAACCCCTCTTTTCATTTAGATCTTTATCCAGTTCTTGCCTTCTCAGAAAGGCCTCCTCTGATGTTTCTAATTAAAATCACATCATCCCCACATATAACACACCCTATCCCTTGCTGTTGCTTTATTGTCTTTTGGTACTTGTAAGTGTCAACCCTATTAAATACAGTATTTTACTTATTTATGTTGCTTCCCATCTTTAAGTTCCATAAGGACAGAAATTTACTGTGGTTTGTAGGCTGTGTTGATTATGGTTTGTAACTTGCTATTTTTATAGCTTCTGGGACCATTCTGGGCACAGAGTTGGTTGCTGAGAAATCTTACTGATTGGCTGACCTAATGAGTGAAACATCACCTGTGGGTTGTTGCTAATACAAAGCTCAAACACAGAGCCTACATTAATAAATCAAAAGGGATTTACTTATCTGAAGGCCACAGAAGGAAGTTGGCATACATAGCAGAAAGTTCAGCAACATTCATTTTACCATTTTTGGTTGTGTTTGGCTTCAAGTAACAGAAAACACTACTTTAAGACTTTAAACAAATGGGGAGTTCCCTGATGGTGTAGTGGCTTAAGGCTTCGGCGTTGGCACTGTCAGTGCTGCAGCCTGGATTCGATTCCCAGTCAGGGAGCTACCTACGTACCAAAAAGCAAAAAAAAAAAAAAAAAAAAAAAGACTTTAAACAAATGAATTTATAGTTCTTAACTAACAGAATGTCTGGAGGTGACATCCAGTATAGAGATGGCATCCCCATGATGCCATGATGTCTTTCTGATCATCCATCCTCAGCATATGCTCTTTGTTCCCATGTTTATTACTTTGAGTTTTCAAGATGACTTCATCTCCAACATTATTATATTTTGCCCTTTATAATGTGCTCCCATCTGTAATGCACACCCATGTTTTTGGCCCAAACTTTCAGGGGAAAAAAAAATCTTCTGTTTTAATTTTTTAATTCAAATTTGTACTTGCTTATATTTGGGTACTTGTTTTTTGTATTATAAAAAGGAATTTTAGCATTTATTTTTTAACATATTATGGTACAAGAAATTTTCTTTCTTTTTTTTTTTTTTTTTTTTCCTTTTTGGTATGTGGGCAGCTCCCGGCTGGGAATCGAACCCAGGCCGCAGCGCTGACAGCACCAGCGCTGAAGCCTTAAGCCGCTACGCCATCAGGGAACTCCCAAGAAATTTTATGTAACATATAATTACAAAACACAAGAACAGATGCAAGGTACAAGAAATTTTCTGTATAAAATGTTTTCATATAAAAAAAGTTATTGTATTCCAGGATATTACTTTGCATATGGATATTCTTGATTTCTAGAGTTACACTTTTAACTCATAAGCATAAATAAAAGAATTTAAAACATTTATATAAATAGTACTACCCATGTATAATGCACATCCTTATTTTTACCTCACAAATTTGGGCAAAAAAGTGTGCATTGTACATGGCAAAATACGATATTTGCATTTGCCTGAGTTCTACCTCAGCCTTCCCTAATGCCAATCTAGTGTCAGTTCATTATTCATTTACTCAGTCATCAAACAAATATACATGGACTGCCTACTGTGTGTTTAGGTGCTGTGTTTGCCCCTAGGGAGGCCGTAACAGATGAGATGGATCTGGTTTCTAGTCTCAGTGTTTTTGGAAGCCAGTACGGCAAACAGATATTGAACAAACAATTATCTGTAGAGTACATAATAGCAGAGGGGAAGTGGATTGGCCACAGAACACATGTAAAGGAGGTATGTTTCCAGGAGGATCAGGGAAGGTCTCCCTAGGTGGGTAATTTTGAGCAAAGACCTAGAAATGCTAAGTTAGCTAAGTGAATAGTGGGGGGGCGATGTGAGGGGGTCTGAACAAGAGTCCAAGCATTGGGGCATGGTATGGGAGAAGGCTGTTAGGTGGGAGGAGCCATACATGTTGGAGAAATAAAGAAGAACAGCTTAAGTTGGGGCAGACACATGGGGCCTTATAAACCATAGGTAAGGAGTTTAGTAATCACTGATGTAGTGGGGAGCTATGGTTTCTACTCAGGGAAGGACAGAGTATGATTTGCATTTTGAAAATACCTATTTGGCTCTTGTGTGTAGAAAGTAGATTAGAGGCATGGAAGGCAATTAGGCCATTCCAGTAGTCCAGGGACCAAACATAATAGGCTGAGGTAGTATCAATTGAAAGAATACTTCTATTTTTAGCAATATGACAGACTAGATGATAGGCAAAAGCCCCTTATGGTTCAGCACACCACAAAATGCTGTATAAAATATAAAGAATATCTTTTTTTAAAACATAGGACTGAGGAGTTCCCTAGTGGTGTAGTGGCTTAAGGCTTCGGCGCTGGCGCTGTCAGCACTGCGGCCTGGGTTCAATTCCTGGCCAGGGAACTACGCACATACAAAAAACAAAACAAAACAAACAAACAAATAAAACAAAACAAAAAAAAAACATAGGACTGAGTGGTAGAATAGTGTGGGAATTCCACAGGAGTGAGAAACAATAAGAAAACGTAGACTCGAGGGCCACAAAATGGCAGTGTGAGAGGGACTTCTGTAAAACTCCTCTGGAGATTAGAACTAATAAAACACCTATACCTCACACAAGGACCCTCTACACAACGCATTAAGGAACCTGCAGGTGGGCAGAGGGTTAAACAAAGGAGAAATAAAGGTTAAGAGCGGGGACGCAGCCATGCAAAGGTCCCCACTTGGAACTCTACTGCTGTGGGAGGGAGAAGGAACAAGTGGGCAGGAGAGCACGCCAGGCCTCACTCGGTCCACAAGACAGAGGAAAGGATGCCCAGAGGCAGGAATGTGAGGTACGGCAACCACCTCGCATTGGCCTCTGGAGGTGCAGACTAGTCCGCAAAACACAGCAGCAAGACTGCACTGCAGGTCCCAGAGGAGAGGGAGCGACTGGGCAGTGAGGACCCCAGCGTGAATGCTCAGGCTGAGAAGGAGAAGGAGAGAGAGGGCTGTGCATCCATTTCTCGGTCCACAACCAGCACAGTTTGAAAGACTAGCATGTAGGAGTGACCCTAAGGCTCGGCAGAATCCTCAGGCAGGGCAAACCAAGAACAGAAAGGTGCAAATGATGCCCAAACTCCCTGAATGACCCACTGGAGCCACAGGAAGAAAACAAAGCTGCAAACACCCCTTCCCCACAAACCCCTGCCCACCCAGTATCAGCAGCAAACACCAAAGAAACTGCAGCTGCCAGGGTCCAGAGAGGTTGAGAAAATTAAAGAGATGGGGACAGATGACCCAACAGAAACAAAGTTCAAAGCAATGATTATAAAACTGCTTAAGGAACTGAATGATAATTTCAACAGAGAGATAGCAAGCATCAAAGAAGATTTACAAACCATTATAAAGGACCAGAGAGAGATAATGACTACATTAACTAAAATGAAAAACAGAATAAAAATCACTAAACTGGACAAAACAGAAGTGCAAAGCAGTGATTTGCAGGAAAAGCCAGCAGAAAACACCCAGCCAGATCAATTAGAAATTTATTTCCAAAAAAAGGAAGATGGATTGAGATTCCTCTGTGACTATATCAAATGTAAAAACATCAGAATAATAGAGGTGCTGGAAGGGGTAGAGGAAAAGCAAAGGATCAAAAAATTATTTGAAGAAATAATGACTGAAATTTTTCCTAATCTGGCAAAGGAAATAGACATACAAGTCCAAGATGCACAGAGAATTCCAAACAACATGATCCCAAACAGGAATACACCAAGACACCTCATAATTAAAATGGCAAAAGTTAAAGAAAAAGAGAAAATTCTAAAAACAGCAAGAAAAGTGTAAGTAGTAACTGATAAAGGAGCACCCATTCAAGTCTCAGCCGATTTCTCACCAGAAACTTTACAGGCCAGAAGAAATTGGCAGAAAATATTCAATATGATGAAACCCAAGGATCTACAACCAAGAATAATATATCCAGCAAGGCTAGCATTCAAAATTGAAGGACAATAAATAAATAAATAAATAAAAATTGAAGGACAGATAAAGAGCTTCTCAGATAAGAAAAAGTTAAAGGAGTTCATCACCACAAACCAGTACTACAAAGAATGTTAGAGGGACTTCTTTAAGATTGGAGGAGGGATGGGAGAGTGGGTAAGATAAGGGAAAGGGATGGAGATATTTAGTTTGATTGTTAACATAAAATTGAAAGCAACAAAGAAACAAAACTCATGGACACAGTCAATACTTTAGTAGTTACCTGAGGGGAAAGGGGGAAGGGGGTGGGGGAGAAGGGACAGGGGCACAAATATATGATGATAGAAAGAGAACTGACTCTGGGTGATGAACACATAATACAACACATAGATGTAATGTAGAACTGTACACCTGGAACATATATAATTTTTACTAATCAATGTCACCCCAATGAATTTAATAAAAAGGAAAGAAAACAGAGACCCACAGGGCTAAGCAAGTGCTGTAGGTAATGTTGGTCCTGGGCTGCATGTTGGTCATTGGTGGCCTTTACCCTGGATTTTGCTGGGAAATAGGAAACAAAGCTTAGGGCACCCGATCAGCATAGGAGATGAGATTGAAAACCTCCTCTAAAATCTCGGACTCCTCAGTGGGTAAACTAGAACAACAAAAAAAATTACTCCACAGAGAAAATTGGTGGAAATATTTGTCCATCTCAGCCTTGATTGTGGTCAAGAAAAAGAAAGACTGTCCTCTCTTTGAATGAATTCTTAACCAAGAACTCACATCCTAACCAGTTTGGAACCAGAATTCACACTGAACTGTAGCCCCCAAAAAAACTAATCAGAAAAATTAGTGTAAAGTGATGAGGTGTGGTTGCCTTTCCCAACTGAGGCAAATTTGAAGAGGGGAACACCCCTTAAAGACCTTAAAGAATTCCCACAGACACGAGTTCCCAGTCAGTCAACAAAGATACCAGGAAATAAGCCACTGTCAGGAGAAACAGCAAGCTGTAGAATTAGAATTGCACTGACCAGAGACCTTGGAATTAACAAATGAGACTCTGTACAAAACACTTTTAATATGTTTAAAGAGATAAAGGAAAATATTAAACATATAATAAACAAAAGTTAGTTAGAATGGCAGCTTTGAAAAGGAACCAGGTAACACCGGTGATAATAAAAGCGTATATCATGACAATCAGAAACTGGATGGATGGTTTAAGCTGGAGGCTAGACACAGCTGAAGGGTGAAAAGTAAACTGGAAGATATATCTGAATAAATTACCTAGAAGAGAGCACACAGTGACGAAGTGATAGAAGATATAAGAAAGGGAGGCTGAGACCCCTGAAGGAAAGAATAAAACAAAGGAATCGTTTGCTTAGATATTTTTTTTTTGTTTATCTGTTTGTTTTTTGTATGTGGGTAGTTCCCTGGCTGGGAAACGAACCCAGGCCACAGCGTTGACAACACCAAAGCCTTAAGGCACTACACCACCAGGGAACTCCTGCTTAGGTATTTAAGTGATAGAAGGAGCAAGACTTGGCTTCTAGGGCCTAGGGGAAGAGAGTGATTGGATATAACCTCAGGTTTCTGGTTTAATGGTTCCTGGAAGGGGCCTTTGTAACTCCAGTCTACATTTGGTCTTCCTTTCTCTAGGCTCCAAGAGAGAGAACACCAGTTCTGAAACCTCGCCCAAGAAAGTGAAATGGTCTGGCTATGTCACTCCTCCCCAGTCATCTCTTTTCTCGGACTATAATAGTTCTGGGCCTGAAGATACCCCAAGTCCCTGTAAGAGACCCAAAGGTAAGAGTTAGGATCAATCTGGCCTAACTCCAGATGGCAAAAAGGTGGTCATCAGACAATGCTTGGGGCATCATTCCCTTGCTCAGGCATCTCTTATACCTGCCTAGACCCTCATGCCAGCATCCTCCCGACCTCCCAGCCTCTGGGCTCCCCTTCCAATCCACCTCTTCACAGTCAGAGCTGACCCCGCCATTCCCTGCTGAAAGCCTCCTACTATTCCCATCACCCCACAGTCCAACCTCTTCAGCACAGTATCTGAGACTCCGTATGGTCTGGTTCCTGTTTTAGCTCTCACCACAATGCTGTGCACAGAAATCTCACTTTTTGAAATACTTTTTAGGGGGTCTTCAGCTTCTGGTATTTGCTAAGTCCATTCTCTCGGCCCAAGGCAATCTCACCTTCTTCTTTGCCTGGAATGCTGTCACTTTTCCAACTCTCAGAGGGTCAGGTCTCCAGGAAACCTTTCCTGAGTACTGTGGGATAGATCAAGTCCACCTCCTCTCCCTCTAGAGCTTCTCTTTGTCCTCTGTCTGGGTGCCCACAGTGCCACCCTCATTTGAGTACATCCCATCCAGGCTCCTTGTCCTTTTCTGCCTCACTTGCTGAACTGAGTGTCCTTCATCAGCAAATACCGGGTAGACTCATCTGTGTGTGCCACATGCCAGCCAGTGAGCATAGGAGCCTTGAAGATTGTGTGTGCCCTTCTTCCCACTGGACACCCCTCAGTGTCTCTTCTTTGTCCCTTGTTTTATCATCCAGGCCCCACTGCCTCTTGCTGTCCTGTGCCTTGGGTGGATGATGAGTTGGGGGAATAGAGTATATAGTATCTTTTCCTGTGGCCATGTCTGTTTCCTCACCATGCCACCCCATTCTCTTGCTAGTCTGAGAGCCCTTCAAAGGCAGGACCTCAGTCTAACAAGTGTCTGGGCCCTTGTCATACTCACCAAAAGGCCTATTTTAGGATGTTTTGGGTTGAATGTCTGGAGTGTCTTTTTTTTTCCCCTCAGCAAACTTCTACTCATCCAACAAGACCAAATTCAAATGTACCCTCCTCCAGGAAGCCTCCCCTGATTTATCTAGGCACAGTTAGTTTTTTTCTCATATCCCTCTGTCTCAGACTCAGTTCTGACCAGCTATATCCAGGTCAGACTCCCCCACAAAATTAGCAGTTCCTAAGGGAAGGGCCTGGGTATGACTGAAGTCTGGGTCTCCAGCTTTGTCTCTCAAGGACCTAACCTATGCAAAGTCCCAAGAAGCATTTATTGAATGCTTTATTCTGACCATCCTCCTACAGGGTCCCGGAGCAGAACCCCAACTCCCAAAAGTAGCCCACAGATGACCAAGCTAAGTCCTCAGACACTGAAGCGGAGCCGATTGACCACCTCACTTGAGGCTTTGCCCACAGGAACAGTGCTGACGGACAAGACTGGGCGGCACTGGAAGCTGAGATCCCTCCAGACCAGAAATGACCAGGGCATTCTCTATGAAGGTACACTCTGTCCACAGGTGGACAGGTTCTGGGCTGAACTGGGCTGTCTTAGAAGAGCACTCTTCTTCAGTTCCACCTAGTTGTCATTTGGGAGTACAGGCCCAGTGTGGCTGAATGATAAGGATGATGATTATTATTCTGTCTAACATGCAAAGACAAGATGGACAACTTGCCCCCTCCCCTGCAGTTTGGTTTGAATATTAAGATTGGTGGTGTCACATACACCAAGAAGATATGGGTTTATTGCTTACATAGTTGCCTCTGAAGAGAGCAGGTCTGAAATATACTGAGAGAGCAAGGAAAGGCGCTTAGCCTGGGTTTTTGTTTTGGGTTAAGAGGTGGACCTGGGGTGAGATTTCCCATACAGGGGCTAGGGCCTCATGTGATTTGACTCTCCCAACAGCACCAAAGGAGCGAGCCTCAGGCCTTTTTAACTCAGATGTGAAGCAGGAGGGAAGAGGCAAGGCTGGGCCTAAAAGCTGTCAGTAGACAAACATAAAAATGGAATCAGACACCTTGTTAACAATGAGGAAAATAATAACTGCTGGAAGTATTAGTATTAATCAACCTAACATGTATTGAATGTTAAGCCCTATTCTAAGTGCTTTCTGTAGGTTTGTGGGGGTATTTTGTAATCCTGTAATTGAGTTAAAATTCATATAACATAAAATTCACCATTTTAATGTCTGCAATTCAGTGGGTATTAGTCTAGGCACAATGTTATGTTACTACTACCATTAATTCCAGAACATTTCCATCATCCCCAAAGGAAACCCCATACCTTTTAATAGTCACTCATTCCCCTCTTCCCATCCCCAGGCAACTACCAATCTGCTTCTGTCTCTGCAGATTTGCCTATTCTGGACATTGCAGATAAATGGAGTGGCCTTTTGTGTCTGGCTTCTCTCCCTTAGCATGATGTTTTCAGGGTCCATCCATGTTGTAGCATGTGCCAGTACTTCATTCTCCTTTATGACTGAATAATATTCCAGGGTGTATATATGTCACATTTGGTTTATCCATTTATTAGTTGGTGGATATTTGGGTGGTTTCCACTTTGGGCTATGATGAATAATGCTTCTGTGAACATTTGTGTACAAGTTTTTATGTGGACGTATGTTTGCTTTATAGAGTCATCCCTTGGTGTCTGTGGAGAATTGGTTTCAGGACCCTTACAGATACCAAAATCGGAGGATGCTCAAGTACCTTGCATAAAATGGCATAGTATTCGCATATAACCTTTGCACATCCTCCTATATACTTTAAATCATCTCTAAATTATTTATAATAACTCAAACAATGTAAACACAATGTAAAATAGTTGTTATACTGTATTGTTTGGGGAATAATGACAAGAAAAACAGTCTGTACATGTTCAGTACAAACACAAACCTCATAGACCTAACTGCATAATACACATCAGCAACAACAGTGTTATGACATCTGCACTATCATTATCCATCCCCATTTTATAGATGAGGAAAATGAATCCCAGAGATGTTAATAACTAACTAGAGATCTGGCTCCAGGGATCTTCCATCGAGGATGATTAATTAAGGAAGGGTGGAAAAGAAGAGAGGAAAGGATGAATGACAGAGAGCTTGCTGGGATGGCTGACAATGGTTCAGTTCATGGGCTCTGGAATGAGCTGGACCCAGGCCCAAGCAGCACTGCCATTTATTGGCTGTGGTCCCTCATGCTAGTGGTGATGTTTCAAAAGCTGTCATTGAGCACTCCCAGTGTACCAAGCATGGTGCTGGGCTCTAGGGCTGTGTGCATGTTCATTGAGTGGCACATATAAATCTTTTTTTTTGGGGGGTGGGGGTAGTTCCTTGGCTGGGAATTGAACCCAGGCCACAGCGTTGAGAGCACCGAAGCCTAGCCACTATACTACCAGGGAACACCCTTGTTTTTTTTTAAATCTTTTTTTGGGGGGCGGGGTGGTGGGTAGTTCCCTGGCTGGGAAGAGTGGCACATATAAAAGATGAAGCTGGCTATGATCCACATTCAGCTGGTATTATTATTATTCCCACTAGCTCTTCTGAATTTTTGCATCCAATCTCACAAATGGGCTTCATTACTCTTATTTTACAGACTTGGCAATGGAGGTCCAGAGAGATTTAGCACCCTGCGTAGAATCACTGAGTTGATGGCAAGGCTGGGTTTAAATCCAGGTCAGCCTGGCATGAAACCTCCCATGTCTCTTGGCCTCTCTAAGCTTTAGCTCTCTCATTTCATCTTCACGTGGAGCTAACAGCAACAATAATGGCAACAGCGATAATAGTAGTAGAACTGCTTCCTAAGGCTGTCATGAGCATAAAGGAAAGGTTATGTGTAAAGCCCACACTTAGCACAGGACCAGAGATGCTATAGGGTTTGTAATAAGCAGGAGGGGACAAGCATGCAGGGTGTTTATGAGAAAGTGGCCCAAGTGGAATGGGGCTGTTGCTGAAGAGGCCTCAGTGCAGCCTCGGATAACCCCATGAGGACTTTGGAGCAGCAGTGATCCTTGAGCATGCCATGTTGAACCAACATGGCTAAGCCTTTATATTGGCCATTGGATATTGTATATGGGCCACTGCTTGATGTGCAGCTGAGCAATCCATGAGGAGATGAAGGCTGCCTGTGATAGGCAGCGTGGCCCATATTGTTGCCAGGAGGCAACAAGTCCTTCCTGAAAGGGGGCTCTGCATCCATTACATGACACTTGCCCATACATGTAGACAGATAGGGTGTGTCAGGGTCCCCAAGACAACCCCCAAATTTAATGATGCGCTAGGAGGGCCCACAGACCTCAGCATATAGTCATACTCATGCCATGAGTCATCACAAGGAAAGGACATAGAACACAGCAAAATGGAAAGGTGCATGGGGTGAAGTGTGGGGGAAACCAGCACTAGCTTCTAGAATCTCTCCCCATGGAGTCACATAGGATACTTAAGGAAGTGTGACAATACATGGGAAACGTTGTTGACCAGGGATGCTTATTAGACTCCATACCCAGGGTTTTCATTGGGGGCTGGTCACATGGGCACCTTCTCTTGAACCTACCAACATTCCAGACTCACAGAAGGAAAGCAGGTATTCAGCATAACAGGTTCGCAGAGGCCAGCCAAGGGCCAGCCTTGCAAGCAGGCCTTTCCAAGGAAAGCAGTTTCAGGCCTCTGTGTTAACTAATCTTTTTGTATAGCTAGATATTAACAGAGAGAGAAAGGGAAAAAAGGGAACCTGTATGAAAATAGAGAGGAATGGTCTTGAAAGCCAAGAATTTACTTAACCCTGTGGGAACCAGGGAACTGAAACTGCCGCGCATTACTAGAAAATTTGAGGACAATGACTCACTTTCCCTGTAGCTTATAACCTTGCTCATTTTGTCCTTCCTGTGGATTATAACCTTGCTCATTTTGTCCATCCATAGCTGAGCCTGTCTCCGCCTGTGAGTCAAGTTCCCAGAAACAAAGATTCTCGCTTAAACTAGTGAGTTGCCCTGGCGGTGGGAGGAAGCACTGAAGGGAGGGCCTGGGGCTTTGGCCAATGCACCATCCACCTCCAAGCCTCTCTTGGGCTGGAACAGGTGGGAGAGTGCGGCCTGAGCCTGCATGGGGCATTGGGACCTTGGGTGGGGCATGTCTCCCTCTGGGCCTCAGGTTCTTCATCACACAGGACCCCTCAGAAGCTGCAGTCAGGTCTGTCCCTGAGCCCTGGCTCTGGTGCTTCCTGGCTGTGTGATCTGGGCAAGCACCTTCCCTGTCAGCACTGACTTTCTTCATCTGTGAGATGGAACCAATAATACCTATATTGGGTACCCCATTTGCCTAACTCAATAGCATGTATTTATTGAGCACCTACTATAATATATACTATGCTGAGTGTTGGGGTTCAACAGAGAACCAATCAAGCAGAGTCCCTATGCTGAGGCATCAGTGAAATTCTGCCTGACTTTAGAATACAGGAAGCATACACTTGATGGGGGCCAAAGGGAAAAAGTAAACTGAGAAAGTGAGAGCAACCATGTGTGAGTTGCGTCCTTTAGCACAGAGGAAATGACCAATAAAAGGACATCGTCATGGCTTGTAGCCTCACCATCATCCTTGCGTGCTGGAATTATGACTTTTATTTATTCAGATTTTCTCACCCCCCTCGAAAACAGTACAAACTGGTTGGTTCCCTTCCTTGGCCTTAAGTGGAGGCTGTGTGAGCGAGGGCTCTGGAGCCTGGCTCACAGATGAGTGATAGCACCTGCTTGTTGAGGGCTTGTTCTATGCCCGACCCTGGGCCAATAGTTTCACAAGCAAGCCTGTGGGGTAGTTTTGTGTCCTGTTTAACAGATGAGGAAATGGGAACTCGTCACTTGCCCAGAGACACTCAGCATGCAAGTTGCTCGTTCACTGCTGTATCTCCAATGACAGTAATACTTGGCACATAATAGGTGCTCAATAGAATGAATGAATGGTAGAGCTGGAATTTGAACCTCCTTCTCTTTAACCCAGCTGTACTAGCTGTGTTTAATTAAAATATTTGGCTTGCTGCTCGAAAAAAATGACCCAGTATTAACAGTGTCATAAGCAAAAGTAATATTTTATTACTCTTTCACTTAAAAGTCTGGGGCAGTGGTCCAGGGCTGGTATGGTGGTTCCATAGCCTTTCCTTCTCTTTTACTACTCCAACATCGTCAGCCCATAACCTTCATCTTGTGAGCTAAGATGGCTATTCCAGCTATGACCATTACATCTGTATTCCAGCCAACCAAAACAGGAGAAAAGGAAGAAGAGTTTTCCCCAACCCTTTAAAGGCATAACTTGGAAGTTGTCCACATCTCTTCTGCTCATATCCCCATTGGTCAGAACTTGTCATGTTGTCATTTCTCACTGCAAGACAAAGTGGGAAGGGTAGTTTTTAGCTGAAGGCCACATATCTAGGAAAATCTTGTGGATCCTATCATAAAAGAAAGAAAAGGAACCTGGGCAATGGGAGATAACTCAAAGTCTCTGATACGTATTCACATGCAGCCTCCCAGGGAATTTGGTTCTGATGTGCAGGACCTGATGGGGAACCTGGGTTGTTGCTAGCATTACCCTGGGGCAACACATGGCTACTGATGACCTGGGAGTCCCTGTCTGAGAGATTCCAGTATGAGAGCCTTCTATGCCTCTATCCCCGACTAGGATGCCAAGGATGGGCGCTTGTTCAATGAGCAGAACTTCTTCCAGCGGGCCGCCAAGCCTTTGCAAGGTATTCTGCAGGGAAGTTGGCAAGGGGGAGAGACTGGCGGGTACCAGCTTGGTCAAAACAACTAGCTTCTCCCTGAAGGTGTGGGAAAGGTAGGGGTTAAATTAAAGGCCCAGATTTGCCCCTGTCACTACTTGGACCTCAGCAGACAGAGGATATGGGCTGAGGCCAGCTCTTGAGAGCCAAGTATTAAATTTTCAGAAATACTGCAAGTCAGTTGTTAAACATAGGCATTATTAAAATTAATTACATTAACTTACAGTCAAACAAATTACATTAACATGGATAATAAATATTCAAAACTCATCACTTCCTAATTATTTGTCTACATTTCTGTTATCTTTTGGTGTTTACATACATTATATGTGGATGGTGAAAATACTACATAATGGTGTGCTGCTGCACATCTCTTCCCAACCCCACATTCCGTAAAATACTGGTAGCTTAAACTTGGCCATGGTGTTCGTAAACACTATACATCATAGAAGTTCGTAAACACTATACATCAGCGCTGTTTCCCCCTACAATCCAGTTGTTAAACTTTTATCAGCATACTGTCGGATCTGTACCATCCAACTGAGATCCTGGAAGATGGGTGGACATCAAGTGACACCATGATCAGTTTAGAAATTTCCTGGTCCTATTAAGCTGTATGTGTGAATTCAGAAGTTGTTCTGTCGTTCTTAGGCCTTCCACTCACTCCAGATTTGTATATTCTTTCTCCCATGTTCACTCCTTGTTACCTGAAGACATAGATTAGATATTCAGGGATCAACCCAACCATATCCACCCTGTCACCACCCTCATTGTCACCCACACACAAAAGTGGCATTTCCAGCCAGGAGACTCACAGTCTGGTTTGGGTAGACACACTCTGCTTCTAGTCTGAGAACAGGCTGTTGTTTCTGTGGGCCTGGGACCAGGTGGGCTCTAACCTCTCAGGCCCCTGCCTCCCTCCTATAGTGAACAAGTGGAAGAAGCTGTATTCAACCCCTCTACTGGCCATCCCCATCTGTGCTGGTTTTGGTGTTCACCAGGACAAATACCGGTGAGTCACCTCACTTGCCTCCCATATCACTGGCCTATTTCTTTCTCTCCCTGTTGGGTGCCTGGGCATGGCTTGGACCCTGGAGCCATTAGCTAGTTAGTTGCTTCCTCCTTTCCCTTGCTTTGAGTCAGGCTTATTCCCCACCAATCAGAACCCTTAATGTTGCCCCGGACCAGAACTTTGTAGCCACCCATCCAGTCCATCCTTGGTGGCCTGTATTCTGCCACCTCTCATAGTTATCTCTTTCACCTCCTGGGATACTCATGTCTTCCAGGTTCTTGGTGCTCCCCATGTTGGGGAGGACCCTTCAGTCAGCCCTGGATGACAACCCGAAGCATATAATGTCCATGCATTCGGTGTTCCAGATGGCCTGCCGACTGGTATGTTACCTGGGCATTACTGACTTCTTTCCAAGGGATGGTGCCCCGGATTCTCATTTATCAGTCTGTTCGGTGAACACTCAGCCTGTGCCTCTCTCTACTGGACACTAGGGACTAGCATACTGACTGACACAAGTGGATCTATTAGAACCAGAGCAATAAGCATTACCATGAGGAATGTTGAGGAAGCCATAGAAATTGAAGAAAGGAGCCTCAGCTTCAAATTGAGGGGTTTGATTGTGCTTCCCAATGGAGGTTTTTTTCCCTAAGCCAACAGTGGGAAATAGCAAGGTGCTGGATGGAGTAAGAGTGGGGATACGTATGGAGAATATTCCAGGCCAAGGACACAGCTTGGGCAAAGGCTTGTATGGGGGAGAGAGCATAAGGCATTGGTTCATTCCTTCCTTCCTTCTTCCATCTTTTCAATAATATTTATCAGGTCTCTGTTGGGTGTCACACTGTCCCAGGGGTTGGGATGCGGTAGGGAGCAGCATGAACGTGGTTTTTACGTCTAGTGGGAAAGAATGGTATTAAACCGTTGTACAAATTGTGAAAAGTGCTCTGAATAGAGATGTCCCCTGTTAGGATGGAGAATAGGAGGATCCAATTTAAATTGCAGAAGGGATGAAAGTGGCAAAGGAGTAACATACTAGGTGAGTCCCAAAGGTCTTTCTGCTCAGAATGTCTGTAGTATGACATATGGAGGAGGAAAGGGTAAGAGAGGAGGTTGGTGTAGAGAGGTCAGCTGTGACCAGATCACACAGAGCCTTGAACACCAAGCTGAGGAGCTAGGACTTTATCCTGAGAGCACTGGGGAGCCATGGGAATTTTGGGAGCAGAGGAGACACAAGGTCAGCTCTGGTTGCAGCAGGACCATGTGGGGAGGGACTGGAAGGGATAAGATGAAGGCCAGGTGAAATTGACATGAGAGAGGACAAGGCCTGAGGAGGGGCCAGGCTGTGGGTATGGAGAGTTTGTAGGACAAGGAGAACTTGGTAGACAGTTAAGCCTTGGGTTCAAGGGGTCTTGGGGATGTCATCAGGATTTAACTAACACCTGAGACTGAAGCTCAGTGGAAAAGTCAGAGCTAGAGATAAAAATATAAATTGCTTAACTAAATTTAGTTCTGCTCTCCAGGATAAATAACAAGAATTCTTTGACATATATGAGTATTGGGGTTTTTTGTTTTTACTTGTTCTTTTATTTTTTTTTTTTATTTTTATTTTTTGCAGGAGTCAATAAGTACCCAACTTCTTCTTCTCCTGAGTTTGCGATCAACTAAGAATTAGATATCAGATAGACAGAAAACCAAATACTAGCTTTAATGCTGAATTTTTAAAAGCCAAATTAGAAGATATACTTAGGTGTAATGTAAGAGTGAGCTTCTTAATGCTTCACCCAGAATTAATCAGACTTAAACTGCCCCATCCTCCCCCACCACCCCAGTCACAAATAGTACCATATGACCCCAGGGCTGACAGTGGGGATTCATTCACCCGGCTTTGCATCACAGCCTCTTTGTGTTAGGCATCCTACTCATGAAGATGCTTTCTTTCTTCCCCCAGCTGGATGCCCTAGAGTTCCTCCATGAGAATGAGTATGTTCATGGAAATGTGACCGCTGAGAATATCTTTGTGAATCCAGAGGACCTGAGGCAGGTAATAACCAGGTCCTCCTCACCGTGGGGGTTCTCTGGGCTCAAGCCTCATCTGTCTCAAAACTTCTGTTTAGTTTACAGTGGTTATTGCAGACAGGGAATTGCTATCCATCATATATAAAGAGCTCCTTTGAATAAATAAAAAGAGATAAGCAACTTAGTAGAAAAATGGACCGAGGATAGGAAAAGCAGTTCATAGAAAAGGAAATCCACAGGTTAGTTAAATATATGAAAAAATAATCAACCTCCCTAATCACAGAAATGAAAATTAAAATGTACTATTTTTCAACCTATGGGTGGACAAAATTAAAAAGAATGATAATATATGATGGTAATAAGGATGTAAGAAAATAGGAATTCTTTATATTCTGTTGGAAGTGTGACTTGGGCAACCTTTTTTTAGAAGGTAACTTGGATACAGCAGTCAAAATTTTAAATGCATGTTTTTTGATCCACTAGTTTCTTAGGAATATATTCTATCCTTATATTCATAGGACTGGTCAAAGATATATGTACAAAATATTTCTAACAACTTTGATTGTGATAGTAAATTGGGAAGACATTAAATATGTAGTCCTGGTAGAATACTGATTAAATAGTGCTTTAAAGTAGTTTTTAATTACTCTTTTAGTTTCAAATGACAGAAACTCAATTTAACATGGTTTAAGCAAAAAAAAAAAAATTATAAAAAGGGTGGTGTGTGACTTATTGGTTTATGGAGTGGAAAAATCCAGGACCTACTAACTTTAGGCATGGCTGAATTTAGGAACTCCCTGTCATTGGGAAACTGGCTCTTCCATCTCTGGGCTCTTATTTGTGTATTGCTCATTGTCAGACAGACTCTTTTCCCTTGTGTTAACAGAATCACCACCAGCAAATCAGGGTTAAATGCCCTCAGCTTAGCAACCCAGAAATGGATCAGGTGAGCCCCACCTCAGTCATGTGAACTGAGAGTTAGAGCGTGGTGGTTCCAGTGAAAAATCCTAGAATTATTTTAGAAGTCTCCAGAAAAACAGAACCAACAGAATGTGTGTGGGGTGTGCGTGTTTATAGAAAGATTTATTATAAGGAATTGGCTCACACTATTATGGAGACTGAGAGTCTCAGGTTCTACAATTGGCAAGCCAGAGACCCAGAAGAGCTGATGGTGTAGTGCTCTAGTCAGAATCCAAAGGCCTGAAAATCAGGAGAGTAGACTGCATGAGTCTCAGTCTAAAAGCTGACAGTCTTGAGACCAAAGAAGGGCCAATGTTTCAGTTTGAGTCCAAGGTAGAAAAAGACCGATGTTCCATCTCATGCAGTCAATCAAGATGTATTTTCTCTCATGCAGCCTTTTTATGCTATTTAGGCCTTCAACTGATTAGATTAGGCCCATTCACATTAGGAAGGACAATCTGCTTTACTTAGAATATGATTTAGGGAGTTCTCTGGTGGTGGTGTGGTTTAAGGCTTCGGTGCTGGCGCTGTCATCGCCGCAGCCTGGGTTTGATTCCCAGCCAGGGAACTACCCACATACTACAAAAAAAAAAAAAAAAAAGAATATGATTTAAATGGTATCTTGTTCAAGAACATCCTCACAGACATATCCAAAATAATGTTTGACCAAATGTCTGGGCATCCAGATGTGGCTAATTGTGTCTGATGGATAAGCGCTTTGCTTTTTGTTTTCAACTCAGTTAAGCTTAATAAACCTGCAAGGTGGAGCGATCATTGTCTTCATCTTACAAATGGAGAAATGAAAGCATGGAAAAGTTTCATAACCCAAGGTTATACAACCAAGCTGGCATTTGAACTTGGTCTATCTGGCTCCATAGTTAATACCTTGAGCCACTATTAAAATACAAAAAGCTGGGTACCCAACAGGAAATGTGATTATTCTATGGAAAACTAGAGCCCCCTCCCCATCCATGTGTGTTTCCCGATTGTTTAAAGAAAATGATTTGAAGCAATGCAGAAGAAACTATTATTACTTTCATTTATCATTATTTATTATTAGTTTACAATTATTAGATTACTTCTAGGCAGTGGGTTTATGGGACTGGGGAGTGATAGGAATGGTTGGTTTGGGTGCATTTTCACTTTAGACCTTCTGTACTGTTTGGCATTTGGTTGTTTCACCTATGTTGCACCTATGATAGAAACCTCTGACTCTAGAGTCTGAGCTCCTAACATCCAAACTGTATGGCTTCTCTCAATGTTCACACAGGTGACCTTGGCAGGCTATGGCTTCGCCTTCCGCTATTCCCCCGGTGGCAAACATGTGTCCTATGTGGAAGGTAGCAGGAGCCCACATGAGGGAGACCTTGAGTTCATTAGCATGGACCTGCACAAGGGATGTGGTAAGAGGCCACAGAAGGGGTTTGGGACCATGGAGACATGCCTGTTATATAGGACCAGCTCTAGGTTTTCACAGCCACGGACAGAGATTGGATTCACACTAAAGGAGACGTGATATGGATTCAGAACCATGGGAACTGTGGGTTGTGGTTCAGCACCAAGGACAGAGAGCAGTTGGGCAAAAGGAAGCCCTCCCTGTAGGTTCAGAGGTTCAGATTCAGGATCTCCTGTAGATTTAGAACATGAAAGTTGCCCAAGAGTCATCCAAGAGATGCTGTTGAGGAAGCAATTGGCTATTTGTATCTGGAACATAGACTCAGATGTCAGCAGGATCTCAGGAGTTGTCAGCTGACACCCTGAGACAGAAATGAGATTATTCAAGGAAAATGTATGGAGTGAGGAAGAGAGCCCAGGGCAGATTGCTTGAGGAGGTCTCAGCCCTTCTTTCCCAGATCTCTTGGTATCATGGCCATCCACGTGCCTGCCTGCATCCTCCCACCAGACTGAGCTCACCCAGGGAAGGGATGGTATGGTGCCTGTGCCTCCAAGCATCAGATGGCAGAAGTATTCAGTGTTTGTTGAATACTTACACTAATTGTGTTCTAAATCATGGCATTTGAGAAGCATAAGAAAAATAAACCCAGTGGTCTCCTTTGCTCCCCTACTGAGGCTGTATTCAGTGCCTACCCTTTTAGGCTTCCTCATGCCCAGTTCTGTGTCCTCTGTAGTTTAGGTAACCCCACAATATAACCATCTCTACTAGACAGTGAAGGGCTGGGACCCAGGCAAACTCTTCTCTAGAATTGAAGAATGGGGCCTGGCGCATAGGGCTCTGAGGACTCATTGAATGAATCAGTGCATGAATGAAAGAGGTAGAAGAGTGAACTAGTGAAAGTGGGGATGAAGGGATGGCTGAGAGAATGAATGAGAGTAGTTGAGAAAGTGAAAGCAGGCAAATGAATGAATGAACAGACGAGAGCTCATGTTTGGGTGGTTGAGTGTGTGAGCACATGGTTGAGTCAGCAAGAGAGGGAAAGGAAAGGAAGTGTACATGTCAGTGAGTGGAACGTCCAGACTGAGTTGCCACTTCTTTCTCTTCCTCCCCAGGACCCTCCCGCCGCAGCGACCTCCAGACTCTGGGCTACTGTTTGCTAAAGTGGCTTTACGGGACCCTGCCATGGACAAACTGCCTTCCTAATATTGAGGATATCATGAAGCTGAAACAGAAGTGAGTCTGGGAGTCAACAGAGCCCCACACTGGCCCCAGAACCCAACAGGGAATAGAGAAGAGGGGGAGGCAGAGTCCATCAGAGCCAAGGCCTCCACAGTTCTCAGGCATATGCTCTACCATCTATTCTAGCAGACAAGGGCATGGACTCTGGAGCCACACTCCCTGGGGTCAGACTCTGGCACTATCACTGCAGGGTGTTGGGTGGGCAGCTTAACCTCCTCAGGCCTCAGTGTCCTCAGTGAGATGGGATCCTATTAGCACCCACCACAGGGTGCTGTCAAAAGATTCAAGGGAGTTAAGTATACAGCTCTCAGCACAGAGCTTAGCCTGTGAAAATGCTCACTGTGCACAGGACACCATGACTCATTTCTTCCTTCACAGACATGTGGGCAACCTGAGCAGTTATGTCTGGGCTCTGCCTCAGCATAGGGCAGCACTGTCTGTCCAACCCTTTGGCTTCCCTGGCTAACGATAGCTGATGAGCTTTAAAAAAGGTTGCAGAAAAACTCATAATATTTTAAGAATTTGTGTTGGGTTGCATTCAGAGCTATCCTGGACCACAGGTTGGATGTGGTTGGCATAGGGCGACACCAACCACACGTGTTAACACTTCCTCTCCCTCACCTCTTTATGTAAAATCACCAGATCCTTCAAGTTCTGGTTTAGCCATTCAGCACCAAGGACAGCGAGGGAACTGGCTGCAAAGGGAAGTGCTGGGATTTTAGATCAGCACCAAGGACAGAGGACATCTGGTTGCAAAAAGGTTCAGCACCACACACAGGACATTATTGGCGCAGGGAGACATAACCACAGGCGCTTTGCTCTTCAGTACCAAGGACAGTAGGCATCAGGACACAGGGAAGACCTCTGCAGGTCTAGAGGTTGGGATTTAAGATCTGGGATAGACTTAGGGGGATGAAAGTTGCCCAGAAGTCATCCAGGAGCGGCTGTCCAGGAGATGGTTGGCTGTCTATGTCTGAAGTGCAGTAATGAAGTCTAAACAGAGATGCAAACCTCAGCAGTATATCAGGAGTTGTCAGCAAATGTCCTGGGAAAGGATGAGATTTTCCAAGGAAAGTGTACAGAGGGGGAACGGGAATCCAGTCACCAACATAGGGTCTATCATACTTCTCAATTCTTAGCATGTTGTGTCACTAGTTCATCTTGAGCCTCTCTCTTATTTTATTTTGCCTCTTTTATATCCCCCATCTTCCTTCTCTCAATCATGGACACCCACTCAAACATACTTAATATATATACTACTGATATGTTTGCTTAAATGTATTTGTATCCTTAAACATGCATGATGGTGGTAATACTGTGTGTGTTTGACTTGCCTAAATAGTATTCTCTAAGTCTCATCTGTTTGACTTTTTTCACTCAAAACTATGCTGTTCTTCAACTTTAGCCACCTCATTATATGTGCATCGAGTTTACTGCTTCTAACTCTGCTTTTAAATAAGTTTGTTTAGCTATGTCCATGTCCTTGAACAATATATGAGTGTATTTAATATGCATAAATGGTACTCTACTCTAAATTTCATTGTTCTTGCTTTCTTTCACTCAGTGCTGTACTTTTGAACTTTTACCATATTGCTAATTCACTACTTCTGAATATTTCTCCTAAATTTATTTGTTTAGATGTACCTGTACCCTTGAAAAATATGTCATGTTGTTGGGTATGTGTGTGTTTGGCATAAATGGTACCATGCCCTGATCTCATCCCCCATGAGGTTCCAGCTTAATCTTTACTCCCCAGGAACCCCTTCCCTCACTCTCACTGCATCAAGTCCCCTGCTTGTACCTACTCAAAGAAAGGCATTTGTTCCTCTTCACATTGGCCTGTTTATGATGACATGTTCAAGGATAACATTTATCACACACTTGTCTATGCCAGGCACTGCGCCCTGTGCTTCCCTGTGTCATCCTCAGAACAGTTCTGAAATAAATGCTCTTATCATTTGAGGCACAGAGAGCTTATGTAACCAGCCCAGGTCACACAGCTACTCAGAAAGGACACTTAGGCTCAACACTCAGGCTATTTGACTGCAGAGAAGGCCCTTTTACCTGAAAGCCATTGCCTCCCAAGTGTAGGAGGCTTATCGTGGATGGAATGGTGGCACTTGGATGTAGCTTTCCTCCATTCAACAAATACATATTGATCACCTACTATGCCCCAGGGTTATTTCTAGGTCCTGGGATACAGGAATAACTAAGACACAAATCACTGCTCTCAGGGAACTCATACCTAGTGGGGGAGAATGTAAAGAGATAAAAAGTGAAACACAGCATGTCAGAGGGTAGACTGATGGGGGCCATTGGGTCAGAGCTCTGGGGATCTGCCAGTGGGAATGTCAGGGTAGGGGCATGTGCCACTCTAGATTTAATGGCCAGGGAAGGTCTCATGGCAGTGGCAATAGGTAAATCACTTCCAGAATGGCAGCAAGGCAAGGAGGTCTCTGTTTGGTGCTGATATCCTTCTAACATCTCTACAGAAGGAGGAAGAGACAGAGAGAAAGGGAGGCCCTTGGCAACCTCAGTGTCAGAAGCCAGTCTCAGAACCTACTGGAACGTGAGCCATTGCCCTGTTGCCTTGGAATTTATTTTTGCACGAATTTCTAGTTTTCTAGTACTTTTCTACTTTTAAAATGAAGCCAGATGAAAACAATGACTCACAGAATTAGTAACACAGGCAGTAGAAGCATATGGCCCAGTTGCTAAAGCATTGAATGTGACTGAAGTTTGTGACCTGCTTCTTTATTCATTTCTGTTGTGTTAGTAAGGGACAAGGCTGAGCTGCTCTTGCAAGGAGACCCCAAAAAAGTGATTCAAGTGAGGTGGATGTTTATTTCCCTCTTGCTAACAGTCCCAAGGTAGGACACCAAGGGTAGCAGGTGCCTCAGCCCCCTGTAACATGCATATGTCCTCTGTGTTGCCACCATCTCCCATTGCTTTTAAAGGACAAGACTGGAAATGATACGTGTCTCTTGGTTACTTGGCCACCCTGAGCTGCACTGTGGAGCTGGGAAATGTCTCCCTCCTGTGGCTGCCGACCTTTGGGACTTGGCCATTGAAGGGGAGACCTGACACAGGGTAGCAGGTAGCGGCTCCTCCACAGTGCCACCTTGAGTCAAGTTTCTCTGAAGACAGGAACCACGTCACCTCCCTTAGTCACCATGCTGTTCACAGCACAGTGCTTGGCACATTGTAGGTGCTCGTGAAATAGTTGTGGAATGAATGAATATGTGAGCCTTCATTTTCAGGCCTGGGCTTTTGTGTGCACATACAAGTCAAGCAGACATGCTTGGCCTTCATGGGGATTCCCAGGCTGGGAGGAGACACACAGGCGGGAAGCAGGCACTGCATGTAAGGGTGGAGGCAGGCTCTGGGGCATTGTGAGAGCAGAGAGGAGGCGTATGACCAGGCCTTAGGCCACTGGGAACCTTTACTCAAGAGATGCTTGACCTGGTCTGTAGAAAGCAGAGGAGTTTCCCAGGCAAGCAGCAGGGGTGCAGGATTTCTAGGCAGACAGGATAGCATATATATGAACCATTCATTCAGAATCTATTTTCAGAGGGTATTTGTGTGCCAGTCCTTGTGCTGGGAAATGCTGAGGACCCAGATGTGAATCAACTGAGGGTGCCTCTTGTCATTAGAGAAACCGCCTGCTGAGGCTCCGCTGGGTTGAATCACCTCGCATTTCCCCTAATTCCTAAGAACAGTCATATCTCCCTTTTCACATCACTTCCAACTTCCCCTTCACAAGAGATAATCTGTGAATGTGAGATGCTTAACTAAGAGGCTCTGTAATCAAGTTGGTGCAGAGTAAATAAAATAGGTTCAATAATCATTTTGATATTGGTAATTTCAGTATAAGTAACAGTTTGTTCCAGAACCCCAGGTCCCAACCACAGTCACAGAGGAGGGCTGGGCATGTGAAGATACTCCATGGGGAGAAGTGGGTAGTGATGTTGCTGTCATTTTGGACCACCCCCTCTCCCAGACGTGTCAGAGGACTCGAGGCAATAACCAAAAGGACCACAAGGGGGCGATGTTGGCACGTGCAAGTTTTCTGAAACCCCAACTTGTTCTTTCTAGAACATCTTACTGGTGTGCATGGCCTTTTTACAGTCATTCAACAAATATTTATTCATTTTCTTGTACATCCTAGTTCATGACAAAATGAGTAACTGAAAAAAACAAGATATGGTGTGATGCCTCAAGGCTTTCAAGTATGCAAGGCCCCCAGTTGGGAAAGCACAGAGCATTCAGTCCCTGCTCTTAAGGTTACTGGGGGCAAGAAGGTCCCACAGACACTGACAGTACAGCCTGTGGAGGAAGAGTTGCTCACGCAGTTTACAATGTCCTGTGGATGGTGCAGCTCTTTTGGGCCATCACTCACTCTCTCAGTCATTTATTCACCATACGCCAGTAGAGAGGAGTCAGACCCAGCCCTTCCTGGACACATATCTTGCCAGGTGCTGTAGGACATCTGTAGACATCTGCACAGGGTCCGCAGGCACTCAGGAGGGATCGATTTCTTCTGCCTGGAGGGGAAGCTTCCAGGAGACCAGCCTCAAACCTTGAACAGAAGTTAGAGCAGCCACCTGGTGGGAGTCAGAGTGGGGAAGGCCATCTAGGACAGTATGTGCAGAGACTGAGAGATGCAGGTGGATGCTTGACCTGGTTGGGGAATGGAATAAGTTTAGTGTGGCTGGAGCATTAGATGGGAGGGAGGAAGTCAGGGAGACAAGGCGAAGGGCTGTCAACCTTATGTGCCAGGGACCTTCCCCCAGGGTACTGGGGGGTCCCAGAAGGACAGAGAGGGGCATGGGCAGTTGTGGTTGTAGAAAGACTCTCTGTGGTCATATGGGGGATGCACAAGAGACTGGGGTCTAGGAAGTGAGAATGAGACCTGAGCTGGTCCTAGAGCCATGGACAGAGGGGAGATGGAGCAGAGAGGGTTGGGGAGCAGGAAGGTGAGGTTTGGAGACTTCTGGGTTGTGGGGGAAGAAAAGGACAGTGGTGTCCAGTGGGAAGCCAGCCCAATGGTCCAGGCCAGTGAAGATACAGTGGGCTGGGACTGAGGATGGAGCAAAGGAAGTGGATGAATTTCCAAGAGGGACATGTGTGTTTGTATTTGTATGTGTGAAGTGTACAAATATATATGTGTGGATAGGTAATCTTAATTACTTAAAGATTTCATAGTTTTAAATTTGATTATTAACTAAAATGTATTTGTAACCCCTAAATCAATACTTGCAGTGCTTTCATGGTCATTCTCAGACACAAGCAGAGTGGAGAAAATTTTTAGTTGCCCAGCGTCCACAATCCCAGCTAAGACCGACCAAGGTGATGCTCTGCCTTCTGGGTTGAACTCTCACTCTGTAAACCAAGTGTCTTTTATGCGGTCTATCTAATGCCACATTTTTCATATTTTTATGCTTTTTATTGGTGAGTTTGCTGTTTAAAATGGATCCAAGCATAGTGCTGAAGTGCTGTGTAGTGTCCCTAAGTGCAAGGAGGCTGTGATGGGGCTTATGGAGAAAATTTATGTGTTAGAGGAGCTTCCTTCAGGCATGAGATAGAATACTGTTGGCCATGAGTTCAATGTGAATAAATGTACATTATACTAAATAAGGTATCTTTAAACATAAATGTACATAAGACAAGGTGATATATTGATAAATTCATGAAAATGTGACCAGAGGCTTGCAGGAACCTAATGGCTATGTTTCCATTAAAGCAGGTTCAGAATTCATTAATTCATTGTTCAGGGTGACTCTATAAGGCATAATTACCATGAATAACAAGACTCTACTGTACATCTATGAGACATCCTGTTTAAAAGGTGGTTCTCCCTTCCCCAAAAGACCTTTCGCATGTACCTCTGTCCTATCAGGTTTCTTGCCAACCCAGAGACCCTCGTAGGAAAGTGCAGTCGCAGGATGAGCCCCTCAGGTATGTATGTCCTGAAAGGGAGGGATAGGTGGGGACCATGGCAGGCCAGGGGTTTGGGTCTACATGGGGTTGCCTCTCTTTACACCCCTTTGTTTTCTTTCCTTGAGTTTTCCAAATTTCATGTGTATATCAGCTTATTGCAGAAAAACAAAGATCTTCCCAAAAAATTCAGAAGTGTTCCTGAACAATAACAATAAACACGTACACACACGCACACACACAACCACATACACATAATTTTTTTTAATAGAGTCATATCATGTATATTGGTCTCCAACTTGATGTTTTTCATTTAAGAAGACTATATCTTGGAGATTTCCTTTGTCGGTATTTGTAGAATTTTGTATATTTTTAAATTGTGGTAAAATACACATAATGTATTTTAAAATTGCAGTTGTAACTCATTAGTCAGTCATAAAATCAATTTAACGGTCAAGAACAGGATACTTAAACATTTAAAAAAAACACAAAAAATATGAATCCCCTGCAGGAGTTAAGGAAATGTGAGATGTTAGTTTCAGTGATACATATTTATACTCATATACTAGGGGGTGCCCAAAAATTGTATATACATTTTAAGCAATGTTATCTATGTATTACATAAATACTGATGGTAACCACTTTGAGCACCTCTTGTAATTGCAGAAGTCAAATGTGACTTGTATTCATCTTTTGTTATCAGTATACATTGAATATTACAATTATAATACAGTGTTTTTCCTTTCTTAAAATGTGTGTACATTTTGTGGGCATCCTCTGTATATATGTGGGTAAAAGATTATAGGGTAAAATGTATTTCTAATTATATGTGTTTTTAAATGTTTTAAAAACATTAGTTTATAGGGGTATAACAATCCATCATATCATATGATATAATGCATCATGTGAATATAGTAAACTCTCCATTAACCAGAACTCAAGCAACTGGCATTCTCAAGAGTCTGCTTACATTTATCCAGCATCTACCAACCCCCATGGGCGCCAGTTAACTGAGTCTACTGAACATCTTAATTTATTTCACCAATTCTTCCTTGATAAACATTTAGCTTGTCTCCAACTTTCTGATATTATAAACTCTACTTTTCTTTCTTTTCTGAGTTTCGTTTTAAATAATTGCTTATAAAATAATTTAAATGAAACTGAAATGTGTAACATGAAAAGTGAAAGTTCCTATCTCTCCCTTGTCCCCTCCCCAGTCATACTTTCAAAGTAATCGATGTTAATAGTATGGTGAGTACATATTAGTTATCTATTGCCCTGTAACAAACCACTTCAAACCACAGTGACCTAAAACAACAGCCATTTTATTTCTCTCTGATTCTTTGGGGTAACAGTATGGGTCAGGTTCATCAGGGCAGTTCATCTCCTGGTCTTACCGGGGACATTCACACCGATGCAGCCATCAGTGGCTTAACTGGGGTGGCTCGTTCAAGTGGTTGCTATTCCTCCCACGTGGTGATTGGTGCTGGCTTGCACTGGGATGTCTAAGAGGCCTCAGCTGGGATGGCTCATCCCTGCTCCTCAAAGTCACGCATCCTCCAGCAGGCTAGACCAACTCTCTTCACATGGCAGCTTCCTAAGAGGGTAAGTGTGAATGCTGCCAAGCATGGGAGTCCCAGAACACCACTTCTGTCACTTTCAAGCAAGACTCAAGGTCAATCCACTTTCCAGACATAAACTTTCTGTTAACCAGAACTCAAGTAGCAGTCACATTGCAAAGGGACACACATGCAGGTATGTCAGGAACTGCAAGCTTCTGCTATCTGCTGCCAGTACTCCCTCCATATATACAGCAAACATAGATACATATATAAATATATGCACATGTGGTTTTGTTTTACAAAACCATTGTTTTTTTATACAAAACTATTTTCATTTTTATTAATAAGAACAAAAATAGGCTTACCCTCCATATATGTGGGTCAACATCTCACCTTTTTCATTAATCACTGTTGGGGCTATTCTGTGTTCTTATACATCCACCACAGTTTTTCTTTCTTTTTTTGTTTTTCTTTTTCGTATGTGGGTAGTTCCCTGGCTGGGAATCGAACCCAGGCCGCAACACTGACAGCGCCAGCGCCGAAGCCTTAAGCCACTACACCACCAGGGAACTCCTTACCACAGTTTTTCTTAACAGCCACATGGTATCATAGTTTGGCTAACCCATCATTTTTCAAGCAAATCCCTGTTATTGGAGATTTAGGCTGTTTTGGTTTGGTTTGGGGTGTGTGTGTGTGTGTGTGTGTGTGTGTGTGTTTTCTGTAGAACTACATTGCTCTCTAAGCAGGAGGCAGAATGAAACAGAAATTGATAGTTTGTCTCCGCCAGCTCTGTAAGGGCTCATTTTTTAATTACCTGAAACCTCTGGATTCAAATCATGGCTCTGCTGCTGAAGTCACATTCCCATCCAGCCTTGGGTTCTCCTCAAAGAATGCCCCCCACTACTGTTATTGTGGAGCTGGGCAGGGGCGGGGCCTAGGTGATGGGGCAGGCTGGGAGAGAGCCAGCCTTCCTGGGGGAGGAAGTCCCAGCCTCCAGTTACACAGTCACACCAGCCGGTGCCAGATGGGGTAAATGTGCCCCTCTGATCCTCAGCTTATGTAGAATGGGACCAGTAATAGCCCCCACCTTGGGGTTGTCCAGAATTCATTGCAGAACTCTCTGTACAGGGCTGGGCCCAGGGGCACTGGCAGCCCTAATTAGATGAGCTTTTTAGCTCAGACCCTGGCCTGTGATAGATACTCTCCAAGTAGGAGCTGCTATAACTATTTCTACTGGCTTCATAATTGGCACTTTAAAAGTGTGATAATGGTATTGTGCTTATTTGAGGGGAAAAAACCACAAAGAATCTCTATCTTTTAAAGTAGCCTTGATCTTATAAACTGTGTCCCTGGGGCCTGTGTCTGTAAGCCAGTGAACTAAGAATTGTTTTATATTTCGAAAAGGCTGGGGGCGGGAATCAAAACAAGAATATTTCATGACACATGAAAATTGCCTGAAATTTAAAGAGCAGCATCTACAAGTAAAGTTGTTTGGCCACACATCCACGCCCATTCACTTACCTATCATCCTTGACTGCTTTTGTGAGGAAACAGCTGGGTTGAGTCCTTGTGACACAGACCAAATGGCACACAGAGCCAAAAATACGTACTCTCTGGACTTTA
Organism: Lyroderma lyra; assembly: GCA_004026885.1. Taxonomy (NCBI): domain Eukaryota; kingdom Metazoa; phylum Chordata; class Mammalia; order Chiroptera; family Megadermatidae; genus Lyroderma; species Lyroderma lyra. The sequence continues at coordinate 99,294 of PVJL010001366.1, read as the reverse complement.
TAGTAAAACTTTGCAGGTCCTCATTTTAGAGCTACACTAAATATTTACAGGTAAAATGACACAACTGGAATTTGCTTTAAAACAATACAGGAAGGGGCAGTGTTCGAAGTTTGAATGAAAGATTGGCTGACTGACCTGACAATTGTTGAGACTGGGTGATGGGTTCACTGTTGTTCATGATACCAATTCTACTGTTGCATGTCTGACATTTTAAAAAATATCTAAGTTCCTGTAGCAGTGCCAGGCACAGAGGAAGCACTGAGCAAATGGGCATCATGGTTGTGACCCTCTTAGCACAGCCCCCCAGGCTCTGGATTGGGGGCCCCTCTCAGGCCTCTTCCATGATTGGGGTGTCTTGACCACAGAGACCCTGCAGGAGTACCTGAAGGTGGTGATGGCCCTCAAGTATGATGAGAAGCCGCCTTACGCCATACTGAGGAACAATCTGGAAGCCCTGTTGCAGGATCTGCGCGTGTCAGCCTACGACCCCATCGACCTCCAGATGGTGCCGTAGGTGTGTTTCCATGGGAAGAGGTTGTGAGTCTTTTTTTTTTTTTTTTTTTTGTATGTGGGTAGCTCCCTGGCTGGGAATCAACCCAGGCCGCAGTGTTGACAGCGCTGAAGCCTTAGCCACTACACCACCAGAGGTTGTGAGTCTTAACTCCCTCCCTGCCACCCCCATCCCTGCTTCCCAAATGCTACTTGATGTTTATTCTGGGGGCCAATTTCCCACAGATTTCTTGAACTTTCCAGCCCCCCAGGAATTGCAAGTAGCAGAAACGTGACAGCGCCGAAGCCTTAAGCCACTACACCACCAGGGAACTCCCAAATTGGCTTTTCTAAGAGAGGGATTGATTGGCTCTTGCAGCTAGAAAATTCCCAGGGGGAAACTTTAGGCATGACTGAATTCAGGGCCTGGAAAATAACATTGAGATGTTATCTGTCTCTGTCTTTCTCTGCCCCTTCTGTGTCCCTCTGTCCCTCCACCCATCCCCCTGTAGTCTCAGCTGTCCTTTGTGTTGGCTCCCCCACCCCACCCCCAGATGAAAGTTCTCTGGCTCTGTGCCATGCCTTGCTCTTTTCACTTCACGGTTTGTCTCGCAGCCCTTCCCTGTCAGCACGAACATCCTTGTTTATGGCAATGCCCTACTCCCTTGTGTGGATGAAGGGTACGTGTATTAGGCAGTGGCTGACATTTGCTGGGTTTCCCAGAGTTGTGGTTAATGAACCACGTTGCCTTGTACACCTGTGTGCCCTGTGTGCCCGTGTTGGTAGATGGAGTTCTTATTCGGAAAGAGATGACTAGATTGCCCTCTGTCGGGGCTATACCTGTCTACGCCCCCATTAACACCAGGTAAAAGCACAGAGGAATTTTTGGAAGGTCAAAACGAAACTAAATTCACTTTATAGTCAGTTTTGGCAAGGCCACATGTGCGTTCTGAAGAGGAGCTTCTCCAGGCTCTCTCCATGGAGTTGTAATTTCCATCGTCCGGGCTGGCCGGAATTGGAGCTCCACGTCGGTCTAACTCGTGTTGTCTCCAGGGGACATGTGTCACTGTCTGCATATGTGCTTGTTTGTCCTGATTGGGGAGAGGGTGCCACTGGCATCCGGTGAGTAGAAGCCAGGGATGCTGTTCAGTATGCGACAGAACACAGGCCAGCCCCATCCCAGAATCATGGACCAAGGCTGAGGGGGCCAGGTCCAAGCACACCTTCAGCACCCTCCTGGGTGGCAGCCTATCTCCTGGAGCAGCCCTCTTCCTGTTGGCGCCTTGGCAGTGCTTCTTCATCCCTGCACCCTTCACTCACCTCCCAGGGCTGACAGCATGGGGTAACATGTGTACAGCTCTTCACAAAGGCCTGGTCACACACTCACTACTTTGGAAACGCCAGGGTGTGTATTTGGTTTCTTCTGCAAGGTAATAGGCTCTTTGCCTTAACCACAGACGCTTTCCAAAAGTGAAATCGTCACTTCACACCCAGCTTGCCCCTGTCCCAGTCCCTACAGCTCAGCAGCTGGCTCCTCTGGCTCCCAGCTATCCAAGAGACCTCCAGATCCTTCCCACACCCCTCCTTCCCTCACCATGTCCCTCCAGGCGGCTGCCAAGTCCCTTCTACCCCATCTCCTCCAGGTCTTTGCTTCCACCCTCCCCCTGGAGTGCCGTGAAGGTGGAGACCTGTGCGATCACTTGTCAGTCACCTTGCTGGTAGTAAGCTCCACAAGGGCAGGGTCATGTCTTTCTCTAGCATCTCTGTCTTTCTGCATGCTGCTGGCCTGGCGCTCAGAGGTGCCACTGAATTTAGCACACTTGGCCTGGTCTAGAATCTGAGTGGGCGACCATCTTTCCATCACTGCTGGCCTGTCTACAGTGCCTTTCCGGTCTGCCCAGTACAATGGAAATTTTAAAACTCAAAACCTAACAGCCCCTTTCAGGATCATTATAGTTTCAGATCTGCTTACTCTCTGGGGACCACTTACTCAGCATCAGGTTTGTCCCTTGATTAGGAATGTAGTGAGATGCTACCTTAGGAGTGTGGTGACCTTGTAGTAACTTGACGATCTTCTTGCCCTCTTTTATGGCAACTCCTTGCCTCGACCTGCATGGCTGACCTTCCTCCTCCCCTCCCCTCTCAGTCCACTCTGTGCCAGCCACACTGAGTGTTCTCTCAGATTCTAGACTAGGCCAAGCTCAGTCTCACCTCAGGACTTTGCACTTGCCATTCCCACAGTCTGGAATGCTTTCCCCCTTTGTTTTTGTGCAGCTGGCTCCTTCTCGTTTTTGCTTCTCAGATTGTAAGGCCTTCCCTGATCACCCCCTTCCCCTGTGAGGTGCCTCTCCACTTCCTGTCTTATCAACCTGTTTTCTGCACAGCCCTTGTCCCCCACTGGAGTGAAGTATGTTTTTAATTTGCAATGTCCCCACTCCCCTCCTCAAAATCGTAAGCCCAGCAAAGGTTCCTTGTCCCCTTTATTCATGGTGGTATTCCCCAGTCCCTAGAAAGTGCCCATCACACAGTAGAGACTTAAAGGGAGCTCCTTGAATGAATAAGACACCAACAACTGTTTTTATTGTCTTCCAGAACTTTCACCTCACAGTTTGAAATAGAAAAAAGGATAAGAAGAAATGTGACTTCAGGCCTGCTGTGGAGTCACAGATAAACTTGTAGGAAGATTCCTTGAATGTGCATTCCTGCCACTTTAGGCAACACTACTTGTGAGTCTCAGTATCAGGGAACCCAGCAATTAGGCTCCAGGTCATGTGAACGACCTCCTTTCTACTGTCCCTTCCTTTCAACCATCGTCTCCCACCAGCAGCTGGGGTGTGAACAGAGAAGACTCCCAACTCATGGATGGGGTTGAGCTAGCCCCCTCAGTGGGGACCCTTCCTACCTTTGGCACCACTCTGCTTTGGTAATAAATTGTTTCACTGGAGCTTGGACAATCAAGTGTCTGCAAAGGAAGTTCTTTTCAGAAAAGTTTAGCTCCCCTTTTTTCCCCATCCACCACCCATCCTTTCTACCTTCCATCCAGCCATTCACTCTGTCATTTATCTGTTCAAACTTTCATGTAGACACTCACCCACCCATTCTTCCATTTATCCATCCTTCCATCCTTCCCTATACAGATACTCCTCGACTTACCATGGAGTTATGTCCCAGTAAACATGTGGTAGGTCAGAAGTGTACCCAGACACAGCCCTACAAGTTGCTCCCTTTATGCCAATACATGTTCACTCTGTTGGTTTACGATGCTAACGTTGAGTGTGTTTTCTCATTAATGGAAACCATGGAAAAAATTAAATAGGCAATCCATGGAAAAGAGAACAAAATCAGTTGGAAGTAACCACTGTGAAACTATATCACAAAATAAATAGAACACGGACTATAACTGTAAGGAATTTTATAAGTAAATTCTGCAAAAAGAAGAAAACTTTAAGGAGAACCAAAACATCAGGGACATACAATTAAAGAAAGAAGTATGTAATTTAGATAACCTATCACTTACTTCAGATAATCAGTGAAAGATTTTTGGTAAAGTATACAATTTAGGTTTCCAAGAAGCAGGCTCAGAGAGAGACCAGTGTGTAGATGATGTGCCCCAGGGATGGTCCCTGTGTAGGGGGGTGGGGGTAAGAAAGCAGAGGAGCGCAAAGGGAGAATCCATCTGCCATGCAACCCAGTGACAGCCTCATCCAGGCTGTTGGGGAGCCCTGGAGCTAGAACAGCCCTGAAGAGTGGTCCCCATTTGGGCCAGGGTGGCTGGACACTTACTCCAGGTGGGCTGCCCTGGGGAGAGACGTGACCTCAGGTGCAGTGTTCTGCGTATTAGTCTGTTGGACGTTTTCCATTAATTACATACTTGATGCCCCACAACAACCCTGTAAGTTCAGTTTATTGTGTCCATGTGACAGAGGAAACTGAGAAGTAAAATGACTTGCTCAAACTCGTGCTCATAATTGGTGATGGGGCTGATTTTTTTTTTTTTTGGTTGGTTCCCTGAGCGGGGATTGAACCCAGGCTGCAGTGGTGAGAGCACTGAAGCCTAGCCACTACACCACCAGGGAACCCCCTTGGGGCTGAAATTTGAGCCTAGTTCTGCCCATCACCACCCCAGTGGGATTTCTATGCCCTAGGGAATTGTCCCTGATGTCCCTCCTTCTCTGAGAAGCCCTGGGTCACCAGAGCTGAGGACTGTCATTTGCAGATCTTGATCTCTGCATACTCAGTGGTGCTGATGGCCTCCTGGTCTGGATGCTCCCAGGGCCTCAAGCCCTGGAAGCTGAGGGAGGCGTAATGGAGCTCATGCTCCTCTCCCGAGGTGGGGGCGGCCACAGGTGGGGCTGGGGGGTGTAGGGCGCTGCTTGGCAGACACTCATGGTGGTAAGCCTGAGTGGAGAGAGAAGAAGGGGCTCAAATTAGGATAATGGGGGCTGCAAGACAGCAAGAAGGCCTACAAGCAAATCTGGAAACTGAGCACTTAGTTTTTCACCTGTTCATTCCACAGACCTTGGCTGAGCCCCCATTCACTCATTCATTCAAAAATATTTGAGAGCAATAATGCCTGGTCCTTGGTAATCAGTTGCCAGTCTCTTACATTCCTCATAGTACTTTCCTCACAGTAATCTGCTAGGGAGATACTACTGTCCTCATGTATTAGGTGGAGTAGCTAAGGCTGAGGAAATATCCCAGAATTACACATTTAGTTATTGGGAGAGCCAGTGTTCAAGCCCTGCGCTCTGGCCCCCGTCCTGCCTTATGGAACAGCTCCCCTGTGCCAGGCTCTGGGTGGGGAACAAAGCTGACACCAACCCTCTCTAACCTCCCACCAGCTTGCAGTGGGGCAAGCAGAAATTAAGACAGTAGTCAATTATACTACTATCTAATTGCAAATTGCAATAGAATGCACAGGAATGGGGTAGGTGGTTGAGAAGGACAGGATTTTGCTCAGACCTTACTGCCCTCAGGGACCACTCAGTATTTCGTGGTTCAGGCAAATGCAGTCATGAAATTATGTCATGAGCTCTACCATCAAAGGATATTGTAAAGTGTTAGTTAACTTTGCCCAGAGAAAAGTTTGACCCTTTGCTGCTAGTACCTGGAAAGGAAACTAAATAGTTGGAATGTCCTGCCTCACAAGAGTGTCTCTGTTCACACCTGACCTTAGGGCACACCAGTTAGTCTGTATGATCAATGATGCGGACCTTGGGTCACATGGTATCAGCTTGACCTCTGTAGGTGATAGAGATTAAGTTCAACTACATGGGCAGTCAGCCATGCCCATGTGGCTGACCTCCAAAAAAGACACTGGACACCAAGGCTCAGGTGAGTTTCCCTGGTCTGTGTGTGATACACCATGTATGTTGTCACACATCATTGCTGGGGAAAGTAACTGCTGTATGTGTGACTCCACTAGGAGAGAAAATTTGAATTCCTATCCTTTTGCTGTGACGAATTCTAACCATGAGTAGAACAACTTTTCTGAGTTCTTTGAGTCCTTCTGGTGAGTTACTGAACCTGAGTGTGTCTTGGGGACTCCTGAACTTGTAGTAGACAATTACTTGGGAGAGATCCCTCTGGCATCCTGTGTAGGGGAGGATAAGGAGGAGAAGGAAGTGAGGAGGTAGGGGTAGGGAGGTTCCAGTTGGACCTGAACACATTCAGTAAGATCGCCAGGCCATGGTGGTCCTCAGCTCTGTGAGAGGAGACAGAGAGCAGAGGAAAGGGTGACTCCCAGGTCGCTGGCCTGGGTGACTGAGTTGATGGCAACTCAAGAGCAAAAGCCTATTTGGTGCATGATGATCATCTTAAGTCATCAAGAGGGATATGGCCATGGCCATCCCGGGGAAGTGGCCAGATGGGACTGCCATGGACAGAGGGCCCATCACTCACCCAGGAGATGGGACCTCGTGTGGAGGGTGCCTCTTTCCTGCAAGTCTTCACCCTGAAGGAGAGGCCAGGACCTTTCAGCAGCCCACTGGCTCAAAGCTTCGAGTGTGACTACTGTCCCCCTGCTAAAGAGGCTAGAGGGGCTGACCAAGGCCGCGACATGGGAGATATGTCTAGCCTGATGACTATCATAACGAGAATGGGCGCCCTTAACACATGCCTGGGTCTAGGTGGGAACAGAACCTGCTCTGACTCTCTGGCCTGAGACCTAAATCTCACAATCTGCACCATCCAGATTCCTCCAGGTGGGACTATCTGGGATTCCAGGACCCCTCACCACCCCCTACACTCACCCTCCCTCCCGCGGTGACACTCACCTGAAGAAGAGGTAGACAAAGAGACTGAGCAGGCCACTGACACCAGCTCCCCAGATAGCCCCCACAATAAATCTTCCCCCAGACTTGGGCTTCTCTGCAGACAAATGGGATTGAGAGTCACTCCTTTCCAAGCCCCAGGACCCTGTGCCCCCTCCTCCCACAGAACTTGAGCTCTCATGTCCTTCAGCCCTCAATCAGCCAAAAAGTAGGACTCTGTCCCTCACCCCACTTCCCATCCAGGCCGCAGCCCCTCCCCGCAGCTTTACTCCCCCCCCCACTCCTTTCTCCCTGAGCCGCTGCCCCCCGCTGCCCCCCTGACCTGGCAGCAGCAGGACACTGGCGCTCTGGGCCCCGTGGACATTCCAGGCTTCGCAGCTGAGCCTGAGGCCTGAGCTGAGGCCCCCGCTGAGGCTCAGGGAGCTGTTGGCCCAGGGCCCCGCTGAGCTGGAGGTGACCACGATGGAGGCATTGCGGTGGTTCCCCTCCAGCAGCCTCTCTCCCAGCTGCCAGCGCAGGGAGGGGGCCGGCTGGGCTTGGGAGGAGCAGCTGCAGTGCAGCCCCTTGTCCTCCCAGGAGCAGGAGGGTCCCAGCAGCTGTGGGGGGTCTGTGGGGAGACAGAAGGGTCAGTGGTGCCTCCTCCCTCCCCAGCACCCAGGTGTCCTGTCCCCAGGTGCCCCCCACCCCCCGACTCACAGTGCACACAGACATGCAGGGAGACGTGTAGGGAGCCCTGTGGGTGCTGAGCTCGGCAGGTGAATTCGCCTTCATGCCCCAACTCCACCTGGGGCAATTCTAGGACCCCAGGGCGTGAGGACCGAAAGGGGCTCAGGGTCCGGTTCCCCTGGGCCCAGCTCAGTGTGGCAGGAGGGTTGCTGTCGGCGATACAGATCAGACGCAGAGAGTCCCCTTCCAGGACTGGAAGAGATGAGCCATTCCCCACATAGTTCATTTCTAGAGACAGAGAGAGAGTGTGAAAGCTGAGCCCTGGCTCCGAAACCCTCTCCCTATTCCTCTACTTTTTTTTTTTTTTTTTTTTGAGTTGGGAAGAGATCTCTACAAGTAGTTTTTTGTTTGTTTGTTTTGATAGTTCCCTGGCCGGGAATCGAACCCAGGCCGCGGCATTGAGAGCTCTGAAGCCTTAAGCCACTACACCACTAGGGAACTCCTCACAAATAGTTTTTTAAGCAGTTTTATTGAGATACAATTCACACGTCAAATAATTTCTTGTACATACCATTTATAGTTGTGCAACCATCACTGCAATCAATTTTAGAACATTTTCATCACCCCAAAAAGAAACCCTGCACTCTCAGCTGTCTTCCCAAGTCCTGTGATCCCTCCCAGCCCCATGCAGCCACTAACCAGTCTCTCTGAGTCTGCCCATCTGGACATTGCATATCAATGTCTGTAGGCTTCCGTGTCTGGCTCCTCTCACTGAGCACGATGTCTCCCAGGCTCGTGCATGTTGTCGCGTGTGTCAGTGCTTCATCCCACCCACGGGTCTGTGGTGGAATCATGTCCACCGTCTGGATAGACCATGTTTTGTTTCTCCACCGTCTGCTGACAGACACTGGGGCTGTGCCTGGACTCATTCAAAGCATCATCCTGGCCCACATTTCTCTCAAATGGCTTAACGCCCCCCACTCAAGTATCCAAAACTCAGGTATCTACAAGGTACCTGCAAATCTGCAAGGTCCGCAGGGCCTAATTTCTACCTCTGCATCGCGTTCCCTCAGTTACCTTGGGAGAAGTAGGGCATCCAGTGATCATAAACAAGGAAGAGGTGTTGGGAATGAAGTTTACCCACACTAGCTCCCCAGAGAACACATTGCTTTTTGTCAGAAGTAAATTTATTGTCAGCTTCCTATGTGGCCTTCCAGAGCTATTCTGTAATAGTGCTATCTACTAGCATTGAAAATAATCATCCCTGTGACCCCATAATTTTGCTTGTGGCCATAAAACTTACAGTCTTGTTGCTCAGAAGGCAACTGTGGCCAAGGAGTATCATCACCCTGTATCTAGGCAATGGTTAGAAATGGAGAATCTGCATTGTCACAAGATCGTTTAGAAATTTGTGTGCTCAATAAAGTCTGAGAAGCGTTGCCCTGTTCTGTTCCCCATGGGAAAGTTACTAGAGCTGATAAATTTTGCCTCCATTGTAATTATTTTTTGTTACATTAGACACATCTGGATAGAACTGGTTCTGAGTGGTCACATGGTCTCTCCCCTCCATCATTCTTGACCTTGCACACATAGACACTTATATTTTTCACAGAGTGCACATCAAAATGGAAGCGTGTTCAGATGTTCGGTTCAAACAGCGTGCTAGTATTGAATTCCCAACAGTGGAAAAAATTCCAGCAATTTTTCCAGCCAAGACCTGAGTTTTGAATTTTTTGGCTGAGGTGATCCCTTATGATGGTATTCATGGACTGCCTTTTGTTCTCCGGGTCATAATGATGGACCCAAGTTTCATCACCTGTAATGATCTTTAAGAAGTTCTCCCCTTCTTTTTCAAAAATTAAAAAAAAAAAATGGAGGCAATTTTTTCACTGTTAAGAATTCAATAACAGGGGAGTTCCCTGGTGGTGTAGTGACTAAGGCTTCGGCGCTGTCAGCACTGCGGCCTGGGTTCGATTCCCAGCCAGGGAGCTACCCACATACACACACACACACACAAAAAAAGAATTCAATGACAACGCAAATATATAGGGATGGAAAGAGAACTGACTCTGGGTGGTGAACACATAATGCACCACATGGACGATGTATTATAGAATTATACCCTAAAACCTATGTAATTTTTACTAACCAATGTCACCCACATAAATTGAACAATAAAAAATAATCATTAGGAAAAGAATCCAGTAACAGCACACTGTTTGAACCCGATATCTGAACACTGTTCCATTTTGATGGGCACTGGGTGAGAAATCTAAGCATGTGTGCAAGGTCAAGGGTGATGGAGGGGAGATCCCATGTGACTGCATGGAATCAGTTATATCCAGACATGTCTAATGTAACAACAACAAAAATACTACAATGGAGGCAAAATTTATCAGCCCGCCCTCGTAAAAACAGTGTTATCACAAAAATTAAAATCTGTTAGCAAGTCAAGTCCCCGTCAAAAGTGGAATGAGGTACTGAAGTGTGTTTCCTGCACAGTAGGGCAACCTACAGACAAGGGGACACAGGAATTACAATGACAAGAGACACAGATGAATGTCAAGAACACGAGGTGGGGCCACATCAAAAAAGGCAGCTGTGACCCTTAACAATCTGCTCCTAGGTATAGACCCAAAGGAACTGAAAGCAGGGATTCAAACGGATACCGGTATGGGAGTGTTCAGAGCAGCACTGCTCACAGCGGTCACAGGGAAAACCCGAGTCCCCCATCAACAGATGAATGGAGACACAAATGAGGGTGCATCCACACGCTGGGGTATTATTCAGCCGTAAAAAGGAAGTTCTGATGTACAACATGGATGAACCTTGAAAACATCACGCTAAGCCAAAGAGGCCAGATACAAAAAGCACATACTGTATGATTCTATTTGCATAAAAGGCCCAGAGTAGGCAAATTCTCGGAGACAGAAAGTGGATTAGTAGTTGCCTGGGGCTAGAGAAAGGGGGAAGAGAGGAAATGATTATAAATAGGTTTGGAGCTTCTTTTGGACTGATGAAAATGTTTTGGGACTAAGTAAAGAAAGTGGTTGCACACCACTGTGAATGTCCTAAATGCCACCTTAAAATGGCTTATTTTATTTTATTTATTTATTTATTTTTTGCTTTTTGGTATGTGGGCAGCTCCCTGGCTGGGAATCGAACCCAGGCCGCAGAGCTGACCGTGCCAATGCCGAAGCCTTAAGCCACTACACCACCAGGGAACTCCCAAAATGGCTTATTTTATGTTATGTGAATTTCTTTTTAGCTCAAGGTAAATAAAATCAGACAGGAACTGATATGTTTCCATCATATTCACATAAAGCTTTCAAAAACAGGGCAAACTAAACATCATATAGAGATTTCAATATGTTTGGTAAAATTATAAGAAAATAGAAGGGATGTGGCTGTGTTCATTAACTTCATTGTGGTGATCATTTTGCAACGTGTACATGTATCGAATCATCACGTTCACTTCAAATACTTACAACTTATTCGTCAATTATACCTCAATGAAAACTAAAGTAAAATAAAATTTAAAAAAGAGTGATAACACAAAATTCAGTGTAGTGGCTTCCTCTGAGGCCGGATGGTAGGGCACAAATTAGGAAGGGGCACTTGTGGGGCTCCTTGGGAGGGTTGCTGACCCATTTCCTAACCTGGGCGGTGAGTCCTCATAAAGTGTACATACCTGACAAATGGTCTTTGCACGCAATGGATAATAAGTAAAAGCAATCTGTCAGAGAGTGAGGGGGGTGTCTCTCCATGTCATCAGGTCCCCCTGGGTATGGCTTCGAGCCCCAGGTTCTGCTCTCTGCTGGCGGAGACCTGTTGCCATCCCAGCCTGGGAAAGGGGATGTCCCGTCTTACCTGTGCAGTTTCCTTGGAAGATACTGATGGTCAGGTTCTTTGGAGCATCTGGACAGAGACACAGTGAGGAACTGAATCAAAGCCGGCCCTTCCCCACCCCCACCCCTAGGAGACACAGAAACGGGAAGTGGACTAGAATAAGGCCTGTGTCCCTCCTGCACCTTCCTGTGGCCCCCTCCCACACCGGGCATTCAGTCCCCACACTCACAGGACACATTGAGCATGCGGGTCCTCTCCGTGCACAGACCAGTCCTGGGGATGGTAAACCAACAGCTGAGGTTGGTGCCATGGTCCTGAGGGTGGGCGGCGAGCAGAATCTCTGAGGAGTTATAGGCTGGTAAGTGCAGTGCCAGGTGTCTGAGGGCAGTCGCCATCCAGGAGATGTCACAGGCCCCTGCCGTGGAGCACGTCAGGTGGCTGTGGCAGCCGGACTCCGGGGACTCCTTGACACCAACGTCAGGCATCTGTGTCAGCGCTGAAGATGAGAGAGAGAGGCCAGACCCCAGAGGGAACCCTGTGTGTGCCTCTAAAAGAGGCACCGCGATTCTGAACTGACCATGTTCTGCTGTCCCTGAGGACACATTGCCACCCATGTCTGTTGTCCGTTCCTGGGGACCATTCCATACCTGTCACGTCCACAGTGAGCAGGTCACTTTGGTAACTATACTTCTGGTTACCTCTCTTCAGTTGGAAATAATACTTTCCACTATCTCCCTTCTGGGCATCTGTGATGATCAGGGAGCAGTCATTGGCCCTGGGGTCCCCGAGGAGGTGTAATCGAGATTTGGTCTTCCCTGATACATTCTTTGCTTTGTTGGTGGTGGCCACGAGAATATCTTTGTTGGAATTATTCTTTTTCTGGAACCAGTAGCCATGAACTGGGGTAGAGTCCTTCCTGCCAACCTCGGGGTAGGACACTGTGCAGGGCACGAAGACACAGAGGCCTTCCTGCACCGTCACTGATTCCTGCACTTGCAGCTTGTAGCTGGAATCCTTCTGTAGGGACCCTGGGGGGGACACAGAAGCTCAGCTGCAACAACAGCCCCAGCCCCAAACCCAGCCCCAGCCCCAGCCCCTGTTCAGGACCACGCGACCCGCAGCCACTCACCTGCCCACAGCAGGGGCAGCAGCAATCGTACCATCTTCAGGGACCCAGGGGCTGGGCTCATCCTCAGGCTGCCCCACTTCTGGATGTGCCCGTCTATTTTGGAAGCAAGCTCCAACAGGAAGCTTCTGGAGGAAGAGAGGGTGGCGACCATTCGCAGAAGAGGAACCTCGGGAACCACGATCCCACAGAACATGCCCCTCTTCTGCCTTCTCCTTTCACAGATGTAAGTAGAAGAGAGAGGATACGGGGCCATCTGGGGTCAGCCTCGGGGGAGGGAGGTCCCAGGAGTGGGGTCTCAGAGAACATAGGTGAGTAGGGACTCCAGATGAGGTGCTAGAGGCCATGCATCTATCCATTCACTCACCAGGCAAGCATCTACTCGATGCAGAAGCTGGGGGGAACCAGGAGAGTAGACATCTGATTGCTGACCTCAGGGATGTCACCCTCATGTGACCCCAAAGCCAGTGTCCTGCCCCTAGGCTACCCAAGGATACTCAGGCTCCTGCCTGTCTTGAGGCTGGGTCTGTAGTCCACAGCAGGCCCCCAGGTCCACAGTGAGAAGCAGGGCCCTTGCACCAGACCCCCCATTCAGAAGGGCCTCACGCCCAGGGTTCAAGGCTCTGAGATTGCCATTGAAATTCGTAATTTCTTCTTTGAGTTTGTGTTTTGTAAGTGAAATCTACTGGATAAGAAGTGCACACAGGGAGAACTGGAACCTTAGATCACACATGGTCACACCTGTGTCATCTCCCCACTTCCTACATGCCCAGCACAGGTTCTTGACCCCATTCCTATCCCCAAACCCCACCTGGGCACAGAGAGGGTCTACATTATGCTGAGTTGGGAGATGGGGAGCCCTGGGTACCTGTGAGGGTCTGCACTGCACACTGCCCAGTCAAGCCCCAAGAATTGGGCATTAACTGGCAAATAAAAAACACTGACCAAAAGGTGGTCCATCCATACAATGGAATATTATTCAGCTATAAAAAGGAGTGAAGTACTGATGCCTGCTACAATATGGGCGACTTTCAAAATATTATGCTAAATGGGGGTTCCCTGGTGGTGTAGTGGCTGGGCTTTGATGCTCTCAATGCTGCAGCCTGAGTTCAATTCCCAGCCAGGGAACTACCCACATAAATAAATACATACATACATACATACATACATACATACTATGTTAAGTGAAAGAAGCCAGACACAAAAGGCCACTTATTGTAGGATTCTATTTATAGGAAATGTCCAGAACAGGCAAATCCATGGAGACAAGAAGTACATTAGTGGTTACCAAGGGGTTGAGGGAGGAGAGAATGGGGAGTGACCATTAATGGGTAGGGAGTCTCATTTTGGGGTGATGGAAAAGTTCTGGAACTGGATAGTGGTGATGGTTGCACAATATTGTGAATGTACTTAATGCCACTGAATTGTATATGTTAAAATGATTAAATGGTAAATTTTCTGTTATATATATTTTACTGCAATTTTTTTGATGTTCAAAAGAAAACAACAACCCACAACAGGTCACATACAAGAACTCCCATCTGTGGAATGGGAGTTCCCTGGTGGTGCAGTGGCTAGGCTTTGGAGCTCTCAACGCTACGGCCTGGGTTCGATTCCCAGCCAGGGAACCACCCCTCCACGCCCCCCCCCCCCAAAAAATAAAAAGAATCCATGGAAGAAAGGAAAAAGCAAAGACTTGTTTCCAAATAAGGTCATGTCCACAGGTACTGGAGGTTAGGACTTTAATATCTTTTGTGGGGGAAAAAGATTAACCCATAACAGCCCCCAATAAAATCTCTGGACATCAAGGCCCAGGTGAGATTCTTCAGTTGGCAGTACTTGGAGGTGTTGTCACACACCATTGCTGGGTGTGCCAGTCAGCTTTGGGCTGCCATAAACTAACACAGATGGGGTGGCTTAAATGAGAGAAATTCATTTTCTCACAGTTCTAGAGGATGGGAAGTTCAAGATCAAGGTGCCAGCCTGGTGAGGGCCTGCTTCCTCCTGGGTTGCAGATGGCCACTTTTTTTTGCTGTGTCCTCAGAGATAACTCTGGTGTCTTTTCTTATAAGGACACTAATTCTAAGTATCAGGGCTCCATTCTTATGAACTCATTTAACCTTAATTACCTTTTAATGGCCCTATCTCCAAATACAGTCACATTGGGGGTTAGGGCTTCAACATATGAATTTGGGGGAGGGGGGGACAACTCAGTCCATAGAACTGAGAGAATTCAGCACTGTCCACTGACTCCACTGGGAAAGAACTGGAAGCTTGAGCCAGATCTCTCCTGGACCCTGCCCTGTGTACATTTCCCTTTGCAGATTTTAATCTCCGTCCTTTCGCTGTGAGTATAATAGTTTCTCTGTGTTGACTGAGTGCTTCTAGTAAATCACCAAACCTCAGGAAGGTCTTAGGGGCCCCAGAATAGTCTGTTTCCCTCCTCAGGCTGTGGTGCAGGAAGCCACTGATTCCCTAAGTGGGGACGAAGTGCCCACCTGCCTGGGTCTGAGGATTCTGCAGACCAGGGCTCCGCGTCCGCAGGGCGCCCCCTGGTGGACATGCAGTACTCTGCTCCTAAGGGCTCAGAGCTTGTCTAAGTTGGGAAATTGCCCAACAGGAAAATTGCTGAGTTTATCACAAATACATAAAAGGAAATGGCGTGAGTGCTATCCGGAACTGCACAGAGAAAGCACTGGTTCCTTTTTATCTGTAACCAGTTCCTCACTTTACTTCTCAATCACTTGTCTCTCAAACAAAATGTGACATTACTTTTAACTAAATGGTCCCAGGTGCTACCACAGGGACACCATGCAGCATCAACAGAGCGCATGCCCAACTTGTGACATGTGGTCCCAAGGTCATTGCATTTCCTAACTTTCCTATTGTCCTTGCTACTCTATCCTCTCCTTCCCGGTCGGGGTCCAATGGAGAGCAACCTTGGAAGAGGCCTTGGGGAGCAGGCTCTGTGGAGAGGGAACCCCAGGACTTCTCTCTGATCCAGGCACTCTGCTTTATCTTGATTTGAGTCAGTTTTTCAATTTTTTCAGAATTTCCAAACAAGCCTCTAAAACTGTCCTTTGAAAGCAAAGTAAGTTATCCATTGCTTTTCCTATTGAGGGCCGGAAGGGAGAAAGGTGGAGAGGTCAGCCACTGGCAAGGTTCCAGGGACCCAGGAGCACATGGCATTGACACATAGTGCGTGCTGAGGACCACAGGGTAACCCAAAGTTAGGAAGTGTCCAGTGGAAGAGAGAAACCCTATTCTTTTTCTTCTGCAGGAGACATCATTGCCTCTGGGTCTCCTTAGCCTGAAAACCAGGTATGTGCATGTGTCTTTGTATCATGCATCTGTACGTGTCTGTGTCTCTCAGTATGTGTTTTGTGCCTGTGTGTTCAGGTGGGGTGAGGATACCCGTTTGTGTGTGTGCACATGTGAGCACATGCTAAGCATATGAAACCAGCCTCAGAGGCTAATATTGAGAGGGGCCATCCATCTCTTGAGTATCACATTAAGGATGTGGGCCATTATTCAGGAGCAGCAGGAACCATTACAGTGTTTAGAAGCAAGGAGTATTGTGCTTATGGTAATGAAAATACTAAGTACTCCTGCAGTATCTGTTCACCCACTGTACAGGGCCCAGGAGTGGCTGCCCCAGCCCCTGACTCATTCACACAGTGAGACTAATCCCTTTCAGTCTTGGAAGGGCTATCTGTATACCTGATCTGTATACAGGGTGACCTGAGTCCCAGAGAGCTGAATCCTGAGCCCCTCACAGCCCTCGAACCCTAGCATCCTGAAGCTGCCCCAGGTGGAGCTGAAGCATGAAGTTGAATTTACCTGTTGATCTCAGGTATGTAAGCTGGGAGCAGCAGGCGTCAAGTCTGCAGGTGACTTCCCCAGACTCCTCTCAGGATCTTGGCTGTGCCCCTGGGGGCTGAGGACTGGGAGGGGCTCTGATCAGGTGCATAGATGGAACCTCTAGGGCTACAGTAATGTGACATTACCCAGGGAGAGATGGAGAGAGTGGTGAGGGTGAGGGAGCCAAAAGTGTTGCTCTTTCTCTCCC
The DNA here is from genome assembly GCA_004026885.1 of Lyroderma lyra. Lineage (NCBI taxonomy): Eukaryota > Metazoa > Chordata > Mammalia > Chiroptera > Megadermatidae > Lyroderma > Lyroderma lyra. The sequence goes on along the minus strand of PVJL010001366.1, from coordinate 82,823 downwards.
CTCATAGACAGAATCAGAGGAAATGCCATATTCCAAGTGGAGGACTCAAGAAGATAGTGTATGTGATAGGTTGCATAATGACACCCCCACTCCCGCAAAGATGTCTGTGTCCCAACCTCTGGAACCTGTGAACATGTTCCCTTGCAAGGTTAAAGGGATTTGCAGGTGTGATTATGTTAAGGGATGGAGATGAACCCTAAATGTAGTCACAAGTTTGTAAGAGGGAGGCAGAGGGAAATCTGGCTAATAAGGGGGAGAAGGATAATGTGACAACGGAAGAGATTATAGTGATACAGCTATCAGAAACTGCAAGAATCAAAGAACAGAGTCTCCCCAGAACCTCCAGAAGGAACCAACCCTGCCAACACCTTGATTTTATCCCCATGAGACTCAGTTTGGACTTCTGGACCCCAGCACCGTAAGAGAATAATACATTTGTGTTGTTTGAAGCCACTAAGTTTCCATTTACGCCCTGCTCTGTCGGGAACCTCTAGGGCAGGGTCCATGACCTTGCCTTTTCTAGCCTCCTGAGCTGCATCCTCGCTTCATGGCCCCCTCCCCCATTTCCAAAGCCAGTGGTGTAGCACCTTCTGTCTCTGACTCTGCTTTCATCTGCTTTTCTATCACATGGCTTTCTCCTCTTCCGTGTTCACTTTTCCACGTCTCCCTCTTATGAGGATGTTTGTGGTTACGTTTAGGGCCCACCCAAGTAGTCCAGGATAATCTCTTCATCTGAAAATGTTTGCTTAATTTAGTCACATCCGCAAAGTACTTTTTGTCACATGACTTAACATTCACCGGCCCCAAAGAATGGGACCTGCCTCTACCGGGGACTCTGTTCTTCCACATACCTATGATTTCACTTACATGAAGTATCCAGAATTGGCAAATCCATAGGGACAGGAAGCAGATTAGTGGGTTGTAGGAGCTGGGGGCAGAGGGGTTTTGGAAGTGACTGCTGAGAGGGTACAGGATTCCTGTTTTGTGGGCAATGGGAATGAAAAAGTTCTGCAAGTAGGCAGAGGTGATGGTTGCGCAACACTGTGAATGTACTAAATGCCACTGAACTGTACACTTTAAAATGGTTGAAATTGTAAATTTGATGTTATTATTATTTTTTTTTTTTTGGTATGTGAGTAGCTCCCTGGCTAGGAATCGAAGCCAGGCCACAGCATTGACAGCGCCAGCGCCGAAGTCTTAAGCTACTACACCACCAGGAAATTCCCTGATGTTATGTATTTTTAACACAATTTTTACAAAATGTCCTTCAGGGCCACCCACGAGTAGGGAACTCATGCCACATCAGCACCTTTCTGCCTGTTATCAACACAGCCACCAAACTATCTATGAACCAGACCGGAACCATCCATTCGCTCCCTGGTGGGTTCGGTTCCTAGGCTTGCTGTAACAAAGCAATGTAAATGGTGGGGCTTAAAATACGAGAAATTTATTCTCTCACAGTTCTGAAAGCTGGAAGTCCAAAACCACGCTGTTAGCAGGGCTATTCTCCCCCCACCCCCCGAAGGCTCTAGGGAAGAGTCCCTTCCCTGCCTTTTCCAGCCTCTGGTGGCTGCTGGCATTCCTTGGCTTGTAGATGCATCACTCCAGTCTCTACCTCTCTTCACACAGCCTTCTCCCTGCACATCTGTCTCTGTATTTGTTTTCTTTTTGTAAGGACACCAGTCATGTTGGATTTAATGATTCACTCAACTTCAGTAGGACCTCGTCTTAGCCAATTGCATTTGCAATGACTTTATTTCCAACTAAGTTCACATTCTGAGCTTCCAGGAAGGACATGAATTTTCAGGGGATGCTAGCCAACCTAGCACACTTGCTCAGATCTGGTCATAGGGAACTTACACATGAAGTCATAGTTGAGCACTCAGGGTGAAGCCATGGAGCAGCAGATGTACGAGGTGTGATTAAAAAAAAAAATAATACAGGGAGTTCCCTGATGGTGTAGTGGCTTAGGGCTTCGTCACTGGCGCTGTCAGCGCTGCGGCCTGGGTTCGATTCCCAGCCAGGGAGCTACCCACATACCAAAAAAAAAAAAAAAAAAAAAAAAATTAAAAAAAATACAGTGAATGTTTAAATTAAAAAAAAAATTACAGTAAGACACATTGCCATTAATCCCATTCAAAATACCCTCCTCACTTTGAACACACTTATCCCATCATTCTTACCATTTTCTGAAGCAATTCTGGAAGTTTTGCAAATGTCTTTGGTTGTGCTGTCATGGCTGCCTCGACGTCCTGAATTGATTCAAAACGTTTACCCTTCGTGGTCATTTTGACTTTGGGGAAGAACCAGATGTCTCATGGTGCCAGATCCGGTGAATAAAGTGGATGGGGACACACCATAATGTTTTTATTGGACAGAAACTTACGTTAACGTGTTGTTTGTGATTTATGATTTATGACACTTAGAAACACACCTCCTCTCAACTGTAGCTCACAACCAACTGACTGCACCGAACAAGTGAAAACTTGTACACTGTTACTAAGGTTTGAAGTGCCACTTTTCATATCAAAGATCCCTGCCATTGTTTTGGATGGCACTTGGTAGCAGCATACACTGTCACAGCATTTTGTATTTTTTTCTTTTTTTGGATGTGGGCAGTTACCTGGCTGGAAATCGAACCCAGGCCACAGCATTGACAGCGCCAGCGCTGAAGCCTTAAGCCACTACACCACCAGGGAACTCCCACAGCATTTTTTAAAATCACACCTCGTAGGTGACCTAGCAATCTGGGTACCTGTTAGTGTAACTGGCGTGTGCCTTCCAGCCCTGCCAGCCCCTTTCTCCTGAGGGAGGGTAATGCCACGCCCAACCTCACCTCCGCACAACTCAGTACTGGAGACAGTGCAGCTGCAGAAATGCTATTGGCCAGCTCACTTTCCTCTTCCTCTAGGTCCATATTGACATCTGGATGTTGTTCATTATAAGAAAATCATTTATTTGTTTGGCTGTTGCACCTAGAGACAGGGCCTCACACTAGTCCCAGCTATGACTCCAATACTGGCTGGCGGCTGGTTGGGCCCCTGACACTGCTGGAGGATTTCACTGGCTTTGCCAGCCCTCCACTATGCCAAGGGAACTGGGTTTACTCCCACCCCAAGCACGATGCCAAGGAAAAGCATTTGGGTTGCAAATCAGAATCATTAGACTCAATTCAGAGATCTTCCTTGAGGGAAAAAAAGTGTGGCTTTGGCAATTCATTTCCCTGCTCTAATCCTCAGGTTCTTTTCTGTAAATGGGGATTTTTTAACAATTGATTTAACATGCCAGGCCCTTTAAGGTGCTTTACAAATATTAATTAATGCTCATGATAATCGTATGTAGTAGGTGCTCTCTTTCCCACTTTATAGCAGAGGAAACAGGCACAGAGAGGCTAAGAAGGCTGCCCAAAATCAGACAGCAGACTGGGGGCTGGGCAGGATTTCATCCGGGGCTGTCCACGAGTAGGCGGGAGGCCTTCTTGTAGTGGCAGGATGTGAATTTAGGGTCTTGTGTATCCTCCCCACCCAGATGTGAACTCTAGGAGTGGGAGCATTTAATAAGTACTGTGGAACTAAGAAGGGAAGAATGGATCTCAGGATGGCCATAACCCTTTAACCCAAGCCCTCCTTCCACACTCTGTTCAGAAACTACATTTGTGACTTCCAGTTCGAGTAAACAGGATCCTCTGGGTGAGGAAGGACCGGAAAGGGATCACCAGTTGGACTGTCTGAATCGAGGACGCAAAACCCGCTCACAACAGGGCGCAGGCGCCACCTGGCGGCGGAGTCCTGTTAGGTGCTGACGCGAGACCGGAAATGTTCGCTTTCAGGGAAGTGGAATCCGTGTCGGAAAGGGTGAGGCAATCCAGTGTGTTACTGGTATCTTTATACGCCAGTCAAAATCCTTCTAATCGCGTTTTTTTTTTAACTCACAAAAATTATAATGGAGAACGCATTAGCACCCAGGCCTGACCCCCCTCCAAACCCCAGGTTAATCCTCTCATTTGTACTGCCTCGGTCCAGCGGTACCACCGACTTCCAGGTAAGGAATCTGGGCTCAGAGAGGCAGTGACACCTGTCCAATGCTACACAGCTCAGACGTGCAGTATCAGCTTCAGCCTCAATTCGGAGAAGAAAAATCACTAGGTGCCCCTAATCTCACTGTTATTGGATAAAGTTTAATTTAGTCCCTTCATTTTTTCCAGTAAGATTGAGTTGCACTGGCTTGCAATGTACACTGTAAAGTACCATATTTTTACAGTGTATAATGTGCACGTTTGTCCAAATTTGTAAGGGAAAAATAAGGATGTACGATATATGAGGATAGTACTAATTCTGTACCTATGTTTTTAATTCTTTTATTTATGCTTATGAGTTAAAAGTGTAACTCTAGAAATCAGTAATTAAAAAATTAAAATGATTTTTTCCCCTGAAAGTTTGGGCCAAAAATGTGAGTACACATTATACATGGCAATACATCATGCACAGCAAAATACAGTATTGGCATTGCAGAGTTCAAGTTAAAAATTGCAAGTCCTGGGAGTTCCCTGGTGGTGTAGTGGCTAAGGCTTTGGCGCTGTCAATGCTACGACCTGGGTGCGATTCCCAGCCAGGGAATTACCCACATTAAAAAAAAAAAAAAAAAAATTGTAAGTCCTAAAGGGTTCCCTGGTGGTGTAGTGGCTAGGCTTCAGCCTGGGTTTGATTCCTAACCAAAGAACTACCAAAAAAAAAAAAAAAAAAAAAAAAAAGCAAGCCCTTATTAACAAAAGGCTAAAAGCTAAGCTATCAAGGGTGAACAAGAATTAACTCATTCCCCCAGCTCATGGAATTACAAGTGTCAAACAAAAACAAACTGGGGTTGGGGATGGGAAGTACTAGTAAACCCTCAACACACAGATGCAAGGGGAAGTCTCACCATGGCTACCAGGTTGTGTCCCATTTACCTTCCAACTACCCCTGGGAGGCTTTAATCAGACATGGGACTCCTTCACACAGGGTACCCCACAACTCTTGCAGCTGTCCAACCCTTTTTGTTTCAGTGTCATCCTTTTTGGAGTGTGTGACAAGGACCATGGGGAGCTGGCACCTTTGGCTAACTTTTTCTTGCTGTCCATGTAAGTAATAGTCTGAATCTAAAAATGGATCTTGTATCATTACCAGTTCAATCACTCCCGTCTTGGCCATGTACCAAGTGTGTGTGCTCAACCATAAGTATTATCTGTTATTTCTATTATCATTGTCTTTGGTCTAAGAATGCCCTTTCCCCAACTTATCCTCTCAAAGAAAAGACACTCAGACTGGAAGAAATCTTCATTTTATTTCCACCACAACCCCCAAAAGGATCACTTCTGCCTTCTGTCACCTAAATGCAGCCCCTGCCCCAACACCTTCACAAAACACTGATTTCCTCCCAGACATAAATTAATACCCAATCACCAACTATGGCCACACCCACCCTACCCACCTGCCTCTATAACCACTGGCTCTTCCAACTTGGCCACCTTTTGGCTCCCTGCCCAAATGAGTTTCCCAAGGTCACATGGCTTGCTTTTTTGTTTATATTATTATATGGGTACCATTCTTAAAACCCTCCCTGATTTACTCCCTAGATGGCTCTCCTGTCCTTATTTGCATAATCATTCTGCACAGCTTCTGGCCTCATCCCTGTTCCAGAGAGGTTTCCAAGCTCTCCCCTGCACCCTGACTCCTGGAGGCCTCAGTCCCTCAGCTGTCACTTGAGAAGTATAGATGTTGACTAAGGCCAAGCATTCCATGATTCTGGAGATGGAGGAGGGGAGCAAAACAGGAATGGACAAGAGAGGAGACAAAGATAAAAGGAGAAAGAGAGGAGTGGCTTTGGAAAGAAGCTGGAGGCAGAGGGATGATGGGCCCCTCCCACCTCAGCTCCAGAAACAAGTGAGCCAGAGCTGAAGACCAACACCCCTTACAACCCAAAGCCCCTGTCTGTCTAGCTCTTGCGGGTCCTCTGGCTTCGTGCCTTGTATACTTCGATGAGTAGATCCTTGACATACTGGATCTCCCGCTCCACAGACTCAGCCCTTTCCCTCAGCTCCCGGTTCCGTGCCTCCAGCCCCTGGCACTCGCCCTCCAGGGCCTCACCCTCTGCCCGCTTCCTCTGTCGGTACCTCAAAGCAGCTGACTTGTTCTGGTCTCTCTTCTTTTGCTTGCGGTCCCCTCGAGCGGTGGCAGGATTTGGGTAGGGGGCCGGGCGAGAGGTGTGAGGTGGAGGAGGAGGCTGCTGTGGTGGGGGCAGGGAAGCCAACCCCACATCCCCCTGCCCAGTGTCATTGCGGCAGTAGATAGCTAGCAAATCTAGGGTATCAAGGGGAGGGAGCTGGGGGAGGTCAAAGGTGGAGAAGGGGAGAGGAAGAGAGGGTGCTGGTGGTGGTGGTGGTGGAAGCTGAGGTGGTGGGGAGGATGGTGGGAGGAGCGGGGCATCAAGGAAGAAGTCTTCCATTTGCTCTAGCTCCTTTTTGAGGAGGGAGGCCATGGCTTCCAGATCAGGTGGGGGTGGGGAAGGTGGGGGGAGGGCACCTGAGAGCAAGGGGGGCTCCAGAGGGAGAAGGGCTGTGAAGTCGACCCGCTCAGTCATCCAATCAGAGAAGCCATCACCTGGAGGATTGGAAGACAACCAATAAACCAGTCAAACATCTAACCAACCAACTGACCAACCAATCAACTAACCAGCCAACCAATCACCAGATTCAGTCAACCAACCAATCAACCCTTTTAACCAACCAATCTAAACCAGTCAATCAACAAATGACCCAGACAGAACAGTCAACTAGCCATTTCTTTAACCACTCCAACATCCTCTTTACTGATTAACCTGTATCTGTGGTTTCTAATTTACTCCCTAGTTTATTTTTAAAAGGCAAACTAGATCACATATATACAACATGCCCATTTCATCTTTAATTATTGAAAACCCACTATGTGACAAACATTGGGGATACACTAATGAATAATATAAAATTCCTTCCTCAGGGCTTCTGCATATGCTGTTCTCACCACCTAAACAGTACTTCCCTTGGGTCTTTTCATGGCTCATTCCTTCCCATCCGTTAGGTCTCAGTCAAAATGTTATCTACTTGGAGAGGAATTCCTAGCGACATACTCTAAATTAGATCCCCACTGTCATTTTTTTAGTTCAGCTACTAAGTGTTCCAGTGCATCTCAATACTTCACACTCATCATTTCATATTTCTTATTTCTCTCCCCACTAGAATGTGAGCTCCCAGCGGGCAGGGATCATGTCACTCTTATTCTCGCGTATATTACCAGCACCTAAAACAGTACCTGGCATAAAACAGGTGCTCAGTAACTATTTATCAAATGAATAAATGAATGAATAAATGTTTCTTTCTTCTGCCCTGCCCCTCATGCCGCAGCTCATCCCACTTCCATTCTCCACCTGTTCTTACCTGTCAGGGGCTCTCCTCCCCCTGGAAGCCCGCCCTCCAGGGCTCCTCCAAGGACTTCACAGGGGCCCAGGGGGGCAGGGGCCAGGGGGAGTTTCCCATAGTCTACGAGCCAGCCCAGCCCACTAGCTGGGAGCAGGGCCCTGTCCAACTCCAGCCCTAGGGTCGCCAGGAGTGACATGGCTGCAGAACAGGTTCTGGGAACGAATGGCAATGAAGGAAGCTGCACCAACAGCTGAGAGGAGGCTCTGGAGGTTGTGCAGTTGAGCGAAGACAGGCACCAAGGTGAAAGTGGAGGACCTACATATGTGACACAAAAGAAAGTGGGGTTACAGGCCAAGGCACAAGGAATCCAAGCTACACTCCCACATCCCCAGGGGTCCTCCCTTTCCCCTTCCAACTGGGTTTGGGACTACGCCTAGCTCAGAATTCTAACTGTGCCCTTTCTTCCCCCAAACCTAAGCCCCACCCAGTCGCATGGGAATTCTCTTGAGGCCCCATTTACTTTTCTTCAAAATTCCCAAGACCCAATCCTTCCAATACACAATCATAACTGCTTCCCAAGGGAATTTCCTTAAGTCCTCCTTCCCATCCCATAAAAGTCCTTCATTAAAAGAACTCAATCCCAGGGAAATTTTCTTTCAGCCACACCCCTTCCACTAAAATATTTCCTTCAAAACCCGCCTCTTCCCTAGGTTCCATCTCAAATCAGTTCCCAGGGGAATTGTGCCCCCCATCCCTCCACCAATAAATATTAACATCCATTCAAATCCCACTCTTTCCTTTGAACTTCGCGGGGACCACATTTTTCCTCCAAATCCTGCTCCATTGTCTATCTTAGCTCCACCCCTCCCCAAAGACGCCCCATAGGCCCGCCTCTTTCTCCAATCGAAGCCCCACTCCTCATCTAACAGTTCGATTAGCCCCGCCCTTTCGCGCAATGGGCTCTTCCAAGTCCCGTTACTCTTCAGCGCTGTGACCCTAGCTCCACCCACTTGACAGTGTGTGTGTAGCCCTGCCTTCTACTGGGTCAATCTAAACCAGCAGAGGGCCTGAAAGAAAGGTAGGGAAGCTGTGCTGCGCGCCTGAACAATGTAAAGCAGGGAGAGTGGATGGAGGGGCCGGCAGAAAAGAGCCCCGCCACCCGCCTACATGGGGGCCCTCCCTCTGAGGGCCCAAGCGCGTGCTCCACTTCAAGGTCCCATTGTTGTCACACCTCCGCCCTCCTGAGGGAGGGTGGGAGTCAGTGTGCCTGTACAGCTGCTCACTGCCAGCCCTTCGCACAGTAATACGGACTCTGTTGGGATGATGCACATGAGTAACCACGCGCAGACAGAACTGTTCCAGAAGAAGAAAAAGAAATTAAAAACAAACTGTGGGGCTAGTGCGCAGGCGCTAGTACGCGGGCCTCTTTAAAACTCCAACACTAGAAGGCACCCTTCCCCCCCCATCGGTCCGAGTGCGCATGCTCGGCCGCCGCGCGCCATTGCCGGTTTGCCCTTTGCGCCTGCGCGACCGTGATCCCTCAGTCTCGTCTTCCCACACCCGCAAGCCTGGTAGTGAGGGCCGCGAGCTTCGAAAGGGCGGGAAAGGCGGTTGGAGAGGAAGAGGCGAGCGGTTACTCACTCCATGGCTGTGGAAAGAAGAGGCAGCGGCGGCCTCGACTGAAGAAAAAAGACAGGAGCGGAGAGCGCAGGCGCGGTGAGCGCAGAGACGGGCCGGGGGCACGGAGTTTTCGCGGCTACAGAGCCATGGTTGGGGCTACGCGGGCAGGGGCGGCTTCACGATAACGTAAGGAGAGCTCAAGATCTGTGAATGGGGAATGAGGCGGCCCCGCGGATTGGGAACAGATATACCGGGGGCGGCGCTGCACGCCCTGGACAGATCCTTCCGCGCCCCGCCCCCACGCGTCCCATCCTGGAGGCGGGTCTGGCCCCCTCCTCCTTCCAACCCTTGGAATTTGACCCTCCCTTTCCTATGGCTCTAGGGTCCATCCTCTTTCTGATTCTTGGTCCGGTCCTCGGCTCTGAGGTCTGATTTCTCCTCTCTGTGACTCGTGTCCGCTTCCGTGTTTCTGATTGTGGGGATTCGACCCCTTCCTTTTCCCTGAGACCAGCACTGGTTCATTTCTCATTTCCTTTCCCTTGCTTCACCAATTTCCGACCGGCCACACATTCGTCTCTGCATTCCCCAACTACCTGCTCACCCTGAGAACCTTTCTTGTGGATTAGAGTCCCTTGTGAGTCTCAGCCCGCTCTCCATTCAAATCACAGATCTGTCATGCTGGTTTTAGGCAAATAACTAAAGGACTCTGCCCTCATAGACAGGGAACTATCTATAAAATGAGAATAGTGAACTCTGCCTGATGGGATTAGTTGGAATCAAGTAAGTCCATGCCTGTGAAGCCCTAAGCACAGAATCCTACTCATACATGTTTGTTCAACCTATTTTTTTATTCATAGGAACTCTGGAGCCTCAGTGTAACCCCTCCCTACTCCCTGCAGGAGCTCCAGACACTTGACCAGTACTGCTAATAGGTAATTCTTGTGTCTCCACTCCTCCAAGATCCCAATTTCCAGCCATTCCCACCCTCCCCCTTCCAAGTAATGGATGCTCACCCCCACTCCGGTGCAGAGGTACAGGAAATCTATCATTATCACCCCCACTGCATCATTTTCTGTATCCTCTGTCTTCCTCCCTCAATCCTTGTCCTGTTCTCCTTTCAGGCCAATTGCTTCATTCTTCTGCACCCTAACTTCTTGAGATGCTCCCTACTGGATCATTCTCCACCCCTGCCAAAAATGAGGAGACCTACACTTTCATTCATTAAAAGAGAGGGAGGTTCCTACCCATCTCTTCCTTGTGAATTGGGCCCTCCACCAGCCCAAGTGGGTGTGGGTCTTTCTTCTGCATAAACCTCTCTTTCCCACCCAGCATCCATCCATGTCAGGACATTACACCTGTATAGTTCAACCTTCACTTTTGTGGCAATTAAGAGACTGAATCAAGATCCAAAGAAAGTGGGGGAATCCTGATCTTGAGAGTTATGCAAGAAGTAAAGACATATAAGCTTCTTCTTTCCCTTTTCCTTTCCCCTTTTTGTATGCAGGAAGTCCTTTTAGGGATCTAACCACTTTACCTTAGAACACTTATTATCCACTCTGCCAGCATTTGAGTACTTGCCCTGTATTTCCCTGAGTCTATAGAAGCTACATTATTAGGTTGGCAGCATAGAGTAACAGTTACGAGCATAGATCCTGGAGCCAGGTTGTTTGGGTTCAAACCCTGACTGCATCCCACTTACTAGCTGTATGATGCTGGCTGTTTCTCTTAGGAAAAAAAAGAACATTAATAGGACCTTCCTTTTAGGCCTGGCACTCAGTGGGTGCTACACACATAAGGGGTTGTTTTTGTTGTCATTTTTGAGGTAAGGTATGTTTTATCTCCACTACTAAGCAGCTAGTACTTTAAAACTTTGATTGGTCTTCCTTCCACCTTTTAAGCAAAATTTAAGAAGTGACCTCCTCCTTCTTGGTAGTATAGAGATTTGAGCAATAGCAGGTGGGATTAGAGTAGATTGTTGGACAGACTGCTGGCAGTGAGGAGGGCACCATTACCCCCAAAGTCTTTTCCTAAGAAGACCTAGGTTATTTCTTATTTGGGAATAATTTTAGATTTACAGAACATTTGCTAAAAAGATAGTATAGAGCAGGGGCGCCCAACCTTTTGACTTCCCTGGGCTGCATTGGAAGGATTGTTTTGGGCCACACATAAAATATACTAACGCTAATGATAGCTGGTGAGCTGGAAAAAAGTTCCATGCACAATTTTCATACTGTTTTAAGAAAGTTTACAAATTTGTGTTGGGCTGCATTCAAAGCCATCCTGGGCCACACGTTGGACAAGCTTGGTATAGGGCAGCGGTTCTCAACCTAGGGGTCGAACAACCCTTTCACAGGTGTCGCCTAAAACGATTGGGATCAGATATTTACATTATGATTCATAACAGCAAAATTATACTTAACGAAGTAGCAACAAAAATAATTTTATGGGGGTCACCACAACATGAGGAACTGTATTAAAGGGTTGCAGCATTAGGAAAGTTGAGAACCACTGGTATAGAGTTTTCATATACCCCTCACCTAATTTCTCCCATTGCTGTCATCTTACATTACTGTGGTACATTTGTCACAGCTAAGGAATCAACATCTGTATACTTCTGTTAACTAAATTTCAATTTGACTCTCATTTCACTGGTTATTCTCTAGTGGCTTTTTTTGTTCCGGGATCCCTTCCAGGATGCCATATGACATTTAGTTATCATGTCTCCTTGGCAGCAGTTTCTTGACTTTGTCTTTTCATGACCTTGACAGTTTTGAAGCGTGCTGGTTGGGTATTCTATGGAATGTCTCTCAGTTTGTTTTTGTCTCGTAGGCTGCGATTATGTGTTTTTGAGAGAGGATGGTCAGGTAGGATATTTTTTAATAATTAGAAATGAACTTGCTTAGAATGGGAATCATGTTTCTGGCTGTGTGAGGTGTATGCTAACTGAGAAGGCACTGGAGCAGGTATCCTGGTGCCTGTCTATGTCCCTTGTACCTCTTCTTCTCTAGCTGTTGGATCCCACCCAGTTCAACTCTGGTGCCAACTGGCCCACCCAGGCAGCTTGACTGTGTCCTGCTGAGTGGGTGCCAGTTCTTCACACTTAGCTCCCTAGCGCTTTCTGGCATATTCTAATTTATGGGTGGTGGGTCATCAATGACTGCTTAAGCTCAAGTCTTGGCACGCTGAGCCCTCTCCCATGCTCACTCCTGACCTGCACTTCTGGCCCTTCTAGAACTCAAATGCCTTAGCTTCCCCCACCTTCATAGAATCCTCCATGGTCCAGGTACCTCAGTCCTTTCAACTCTTGAGCTGGGGCTAGGAACATGGGTGGGGCTGGTAGGGACTCTTTTTCTGTGCGGAGAGACCAGGCTTGGGGAGTGAGATGGCAATTGCAGGCAGATTGCATCACCCAGGCTCTTGGATGGTGAGGGGGATGGGGGATTCTCTGGGGGCCCTAGTGCACCTGGCAACAGGCTTCTGGTTAGGGAGCTCCTGGAGTGGCCCCAGCACAGCAAGGGAGGGTTGTGGAGGGAGAGAGAGAGCAGCCGCCTGTTCAAGATCCTGAGACTTGATGCCAAGAAATGACCTCGTATCATAGAGGCTAACCCACTTGTCTTGCAGGGGTAAGCCTGAGACCCTGAGAGGTGAAAGGTGTTTGCACAATCACACTGCTAGTCAGACCCAAGCCTCCACAGCTTCCAAAGCCCTACAAGCCCCAAGGAGTGTCTTCTGCTCCTCTCAGATCAGAACACCAGCTCAGACCATAGCCTGTTGGGAGGCCACCAAGTCTGAACCTTCACCTCAGGTTTGCTGCTGCTCAGTTGCCGAATTCCATTGATTTTGACTTGGCCTCTCTCCATCCCCTCAGTCCTAGAGGAGACCTTTCTCACCAATACTATTGCAGCAACCCCTGACTGGTTTTGCAGTTAAGGTGACAGTCTGGCATGATGGAAAAAGCACCAAGTTTGCATCAGATGGACCCATGTTCCAAACCCACACCACTTAGTCCTGGCTGTGGATGCAGACAAGATCCTTACTCTGCCTGAGCCTTGGCTACCTTCTGCAAAGCTGGTGAGAACAGGGACTCTAGATTCAGCCAGCTAGGTTCACATCCCAACTCCACCACTTCTGTGACCCTTATCAAGTAGCATCCTCCTGTTAACCACTTTCCTCATCTATAAAATGCAGGTATGAGGCCCACCTCATAGGGTTGTTGTAAGGATTAAAAATAGGTAAATATATGTGAAATTGCTAGAATGGGGCCTGCCAAGTTATGAACATTAGTTATTTCTCTTTAGAGCTTGGGTTGCTGGGAGGATTATGTGAAATTATGTAGGTAAAGCCTAGCACTTACTAGCTCAAGGATTTCTACATGCTGTTTCTCTTCCTGTCTCAACTGAACTTTGTTCTGCTTTCATAGCCGCCTCACAGACAGATGTCTGTATTTATGACTGTTTCCCCAAGCATATAGAAAGCCGGGTCAAGACCCTCCTCATTTTAGAATTAGTCCTCATAGCCCACAGCCCTGTGTTGTGGCCTGAGTAGGCATCAATTCACCTTTAAATGAGTTGCTCATACACAGATGCTGAGGAATTCAATACTGAAGTCCCTGAAGAGGTTCTAGGGCAGGTATCAGGGGCATATAGGCCAATGCAGAGGCAGGAGTTGTAGATGGGTATCCAGGCAAACAAGGGTAGGACAGCCAATGCCAGTTCGTTTGGGGAAAGAGCAGCGCAGGGCACAGATCTGCCATGTGCCTTGATGGCTGAGTCTTCCCGAGCTCCTTCCCTCCCCTCCCTTCTGCTGCATCTCCCTTGGCAGAAGTAGCCACAGCACTGCTGCACCAGCTCTGGAACCCTCAATGGTCATCTTCTGTTTAGTTTCTATACTGGTTGCTATAACAAATTATCACAAACTTAGTGGCTTAAAACAATACATATTTATTCCCTTTCAATTCTAGAGACCAGAAGTGTACAGTGGGTCAGCAAGGCTGTGTTCCTCCTGGATGCTCCAGGGGAGAATCCATTTCTTAACCTTATCCAGCTGCTAGAGGCCACCTGCATTCCTTGGCTTGTAGCCCTTCCTCACACTCCTACCTCTGCTTCCATCATCACGTTTCCTCCTTTGATCTTCCTGCCCTCCCTTTTGTAAAGACCTTTCTTTACATTAGGGCCCAACCAGATAATCCAGGATGCCTCTATCTCAGGATCCTTAATTTAATCATAAACTGCAACCTGTCTTGCCATGTGAGGTCATATATTCACAGGTTCTGGGGAATGGCATGTGATCATCTTTGGGGGACCATTTTCCAGACTACTGCCCTCCCCTCTCAAAACCCCACTTTATCTCCCTCATCTGGAGATAAAGGTTAGGATCAGCAGTGGGGTGCCACCCTCCCTCTTGTGCCCACAGGGGCTGGCTATAGGAAAAGGATAAGGCCAACTGAAGATAATTGATGACATAGTATCCTAGCACTCAGGATGCTATAACTTGTGGGATACCTTTGTAGCCTCCAGTAAGATACCATGCCCCCTTATACCACTGTGGCATTGTTAGTAAAGTGGGAACAATGGCAAAAACCTTCATAGGGCAGTGGTGAGGAACAGAGATTATATGGAAGGGCCTAGTATAGTGCCTGGCTCATTCAGTAAGCTGTCCCCACAGTCCTGAAGGCCCTGTCTTACAGATGGGCCAATGAAGTTCTGGACCACTGAAAGGCACAGATGCTGCTCAGGGTGGCCTATCGTTCTGTGCAGCATTGCCGGCCTGGTGCAGAGCCTCTGCTTTTACAGAAGTTGGAAACCCACATTTTTCTGCGATACCCAAATTTTAAAAGGTTGGCAAGTGATTCAGAGAAACCCCAATAAACCACAAGTATGTCTAGGCCTTCCCTGACGTTTGTGTTCAGTGATTTCCCCCACCTCCAGATCTATAACCCTCCCAGCCCATAGCAGAGAGCAAAGGGAACCAAGTCCTCATTCCAGTTGCAGGACCCACCCCTCTCTGCTGGACTGACCAGAATTGAAAAGGGAATAGGGTTTGATCAGACTCAACATAGACCCATACCATAGAGTCTGGAGGGCAGGAAAGGACTATTCCTGAGGGTCCACTGCCTGCTGGGGGGTGTCTTACCCCACCTGTTCCTTATCATGATGCCAGCACCCACCCAGAGGCTACCAGGAACATGTGTAGTTCAGCGACTTGAGTTTCTTATTTATTGTAACTTGGGAGGTCACCCACCACGGAGACTGCAGAATGGCTCAGTAAGCGGATGTTAGGACTTACAGGAGCTGGAGCTGGGTTAGGTGAATTTGGAAGAGTTTAGGGAAGCAGGGCTTTGCTGTGGATTGGATATTGGCAGAAAGCAGGGGCAAGGCCACAACTATCTTTATCCTCTCCAGAAGCGGAGGAATGAGCAGATCTAACACTGGTTAGTAAAGAAGCAGCATCAGCTCTGCGCCAGAAGGGGGATATTTGGTCATTTTTGTGCTTTGGACAAGGTTCATGTTTTTGTCTGTGTTGAGGCATGATTCTAGAGTAGTCTTGTTTTTCTCTTGGTCCATCATGGTCAGAGTGGCCTTGCCTGATGTTGCTATTCTGTGAAATGTTTAGCAAGAGGGCACCAGGCCCTGGCTAGGGGAGTTGCTTTTGCCTTTCTCAAAGCAAACGTGCTCATCCTACCCAGTGGGGGAAGGGTGGTAGAGAGCACCAGGACCAGAAGGTAGCCGAGGCACAGCCTGTGCCCCCGCCATGTGGTGGAGCACAGAAGCACAGTTTTCATGGGATCACTTGGATACAGAAGAAGGTAGCAGGGCCTGAACCCAGGCAGCACCTACTGGGATGACCAGTCATAGTGGAAGCTATACCATAGAGAACATTGAGTATCAGTGGCCAACAGAGCCCTGAGCCTCAGCTTGGTTAGTTGGAGCCCTTTGCCCTTCTTCTCCTGTCCTTTTTGCCTGCCCCGACCCAGAGCAGAAACAGAGTCCTGGAGGGTGGACAGGAAAGAGCTGCTGATGTCCCTCTCTTCACTCCAAGCCACCAGGAATCCAGCCTGTAACTGGGGGAAGCAGACAGCGCAACTTGGATCAAGAGTGAGACCTAAACTAGTCTGGCAGGTGATAGAGATGGCCAGGGATCTCATTAGAGAATGGGTGCGTGGGAAGGGAGTATTGGACATGGCACATGATGGGTGTGTGTGAAAAAAAAAAGTCACATTGGAAAAGCTCATGAGGCTCCAGCTCAGCTCTGGGGCCAGACAGCCTGGATCAGTCCTAACTACCTGTGTGACTTTGGGCAAGTTAAAGTTCTCATCTTTGGTTTGCTCATCTGTAAGATAGGAATGCAAATGGTTCCCACCACCTCATAAGGTTGTGAGTCAGTGCAGGTAAAGCACTGCAAACAGGATCCTGAAACATTAGCTTGTGGTTGATACCCAGGGACAGGTAGGAGCTCTGATTGGTTCTGATTCTCAGATTCTCATCCATTTCATAGTAATGTCTGGTGGCTTTCACCTGGTTCCCAGAGAAACTGTCTCCAGGCAACTGTCTCTGCTACAACCTGGTGGGGACCTTTACCTCCCTCCTCCTCTAGCATCACTGTCTCTCTCCTGGGATACTGATACTGATTACAGTAGAGGGGCTGAGAAGGGAGCACAGGTGTGTGTGGTTTTGTCCACACGAATAGCACTCTTAGAGTCCCTTGGCTCTGGTACTTCACTCCCTCTCCAGGTCTTGATGTCTTGGTTATCGTATCCATGCCCAATTGCATTTCCCGTGAAGCCTCCTGATGGCCTCATGGGTGACTGGAGCATTTCCACTCCAGCCTCTTCCTCAGCCCATTCTCAACCAGATTTTCTCGTCTCCAGGTCAATTGTCCTCAGAAGATAGCGTGATCCTGTCTTCAGAAACTACTCTGCCCAACCCCTGCCCACCTCTGCAGCCCTACTTCTGTTCTCTTTACCCCTTCCCAGCATCCCATGCTTAATTTGGTTTGTTCAATGGCTTTATCAAGATACTGTATAATTCACATCCATTTATTAAGTGTAGAATTCAGTGGTTTTTAATATGGTCACAGAGTTGTAGCCCCATCACCACAATCTAATTTTAGAACATTTTCATCACCCCAAAGAGAGGCTCTGTACCCATTAGAAGTCACTCTTTATTCCCCCAACCCCCAGCTCTAGGCAACCATTAATGCATTATGAGTAGAATCAGGTGGTCCTTTTTGTCTGGGTTTCAAGGTTCATTTTGTAGCAGTGTCAATACTTCATTCCTTTTTAAGGCTGAATAGTACACTACATTTTATTCATTCATCGATTGATGTTTGTGTTGTTTCTACTTTTTGACTACAGTGAATATGCATGTACAAATTTTATGTGGACATATGTTTTTGTTTCTCTTGAGAGGTATCTAGGAGTGGAATTGCAGTTAGTACCTGGCACAAAACAATCCCTGGATTTGTTTATTCCATTGACAAGCATTTATTGAGTGCCCAACATTGCCTGCAACTATTACAGACTTGGGATACAGCATTGGAAGTCACAGACAGAAAGTCTACTCAGTGTGGAGCTGACGTTCTAATAGGGACATAGACAGTAAATGCGATATGTTTCATTTCAGATGGTTCTAGTCCTAAGGCTAGCCAGGGAAGAACTCACCGAATAGGTGGCATTTAAGCAAAGACCTGAAGGAGGTAAAGGAGGGAGCCATGGGGACATCCAGTCAGGAGAGTAATCCAGGGAGAAGGGAGCAGCTGGTGCAAAGGTACTGAGGCAGTAGTGTTTTAGCTGCTTGTGAAGAATAGCAAGAAGGCCAGTGGGGCTGGAGTGGTTGGAGATGATGGCATCTTTTGGTTATTGTGAATAGTGCTTCTGTGAACAGTTGTGTACAAGTTTTTGTTTGAATATCTGCTTTCAATTCTGGCAGCTTTTCCTTGATCATGTTTAACACTGAGTTTTTAAGGGTGGTGATCAGGCTATGTTGTCTTCATTTGCCCAACACAAGACCTGTCCTGACCTAAGTCTCAGTGGATGTTTGTTGACTGACTAACTGAGGTATATTTGTGAATTACCCAAAACATGTTGGTACACAGTGGGTGCTGAATGATTAGTGCTTCTATCATTTTTTAAAATAAATGCAGTTGGTGTATCAGATTGGCAGAACTTTCCTAATCTTAGGTGCTGGCAGGTTGTAGGGAAATGGTTGTTTGGGCACTTCCAGTAGAATAAAAACAGGTATGGGCAAGTTAGAAGATTTGGTAGTCCCTAGTAAAATCAAAATGCATTTTGTGCCAGGTACTAACTGCAATTCCACAAAATGTATGTATTTCTGGGGCACTGCCCTGGAAAAATGTGTGTGTATGAGCATGTTTATTGTAGTATTGTTTATAATAAAGGAAAATTGGAAGCATTTAAATGTTCATCCGTAGAGACATGGGTGAATAAAATGTGGGGTGGGGATACCATGGACTGATTGACAGCAGCAAGAAGGAATGAATAACATGTTGAGAAAAGAACATATTGTAAAGTGATACATACAGCATGACATCCTGTGTAATCAGGACAACACATGAATAAAAACATTTCATCTGGCTGTGAATACACACAGATGCATAGATTAAAGATACACAGCAGTTTCTAGCAGGTTACCTTAACGGGAATGGGAACCAGGATGGAGAGTAGTGATCAAGGGGACCTTAGCTTTGTTGGTAATATTCAAAACAATATTTTAAAGAAAGGACTAATGTATTAATTGTGTAGTTAAAATTTAAATGTTAAAAATGCAGTTAAGGGAGTTCCCTGATGGTGTAATGGCTTAAGGCTTTGGCGCTGGCGCTGGCAGCGCTGTGGCCTGGGTTCGATTCCCAGTCAGGGAGCTACCCACATACCAAAAAGCAAAAAAAAAAAAAAAAATGCAGTTAAGTAGAGGGAAACAATCTATCGGGGGAGTTCCCTGGTGGTGTAGTGGCTTAAGGCTTCAGTGCTGGCGCTCTCAATGCTGTGGCCTGGGTTCGATTCCCAGCCAGGGAACTACCCACATACTATTAAAAAAAAAAAAATTAAAAAACAAAACAAATTATAAATGGCAAAAAAAAAAAACAAAAAAAACAATCTATCGATACAAGATAAAGAAACAAAACAGTTCTTGGCAAAAAAACGTAGTGGGCTCGGTACCAGAGTGTTCCTCAAATCTCTTCCAGTAAGAGTGGTAGATAGTTCTAGAAGCTTCCTTAAGATCTACTCTTCTGATCATTTCCTGACTTCTTTTCCACACGTCTTAACCTGTTTTTTTTTCCCCCATGGGGGAAATAGCTGTTTGTCCCACCACTTGAACTCCTTTGGGTACAATTTTGGGCCTCAGGGGCGTGAAGGAGAATATAATTGCTAATTAGACATGAAGTGACTTCTTGAGGTAGAGATAATATTTTCAAGGGAAGGAAAGAAGAAGAGAGGAGGTTGAGAACCTATGAATCCAAGAAGCTTTTAGGTGCCAGCTTGAGGCCACCCTGAGTAGCAAGTAACCAGCTGGTACCATGGCCAAGTCAGCTCTCCTCTGAGAGCATGTTTCCGCCTCTATCCAAGGAGGATAATAAGCCAGCTTAAAATGATTTCTTAAGATCTAATAAGTGAAAAAAGGACAGTGCATCTGGCATGCAACTTTTTCTGTGCAAATGTGCATTTGCTTAAATGGATCAGAAATCTCTGGAAAGAGGCACAAGAAACCTAAGAGCTTGTCTCCAGAAATGAGAGCTGTTGGCTGTGGAAATGGGAGGACAGAGACCACAGTATTCCCCTTCGATTTCTTTTTTTTTTAAATTCATTTTTATTGATAGACTTTTTGGGGTGACATCTGTTAGCAAGATTTACATAGGTTTCAGGCGTACAATTCCACAGCGCATTGTCAACTTGTTGTATAATAAGTTCACCATCTAATGTGACTTCTCTTTCCATCACCCTATACCTTTCGATTTTTTTAATGTAAAACCATATGAACAAACTATTCACAAAAGAAATTTAATTTTCATTTTTAATAATAGTCATCACTGTGTCATTGGAAGGTTGAGAAATGGAACATGTGTGATGAAGCCTCCTTTGTGACATTTGAGCATCTAAACATGCAGTAAACCTAGAGGGTTCCCTTCCTGGGACTCAGCCTGGAGAAAAGATAGGTGGTGAGACCAGCAATGAGGCTGACTTTTCATGGTCCTTCCCTGAGGAGCAGACACACACACACACACGACACCTCCTGTTTGTCTGCACAGGTTCCTAATTCTGAATGCAAGTGGATAATACCTGGAAGGTTGGTCCTCAGGGAGGAGGAGGCCAGAGAAAGTTAGGACCAAATGGTCCCAGGTGGGCATCTCCATCCGAGCCTCCCAGTTGGGGACACCTTGTACTGTGGAAGAAAGATGGCCTTTAGACAGAGGTGAGCACTGAGGTTTCTATGCAGCTGATCCGCTTTAGGAAAACAGTTCTGCCCCTCTCTTGCTCCTTTTGTGCCTACTCCTCTCTGGAGCTCCTGCCAATATGGTTGGCCATGCCCACCAGGCAGGATAGCCCAGGCCACTACTGGCGGCTCCTGTCAGAGTTCCCCCCAACCCACCCCCTGCTGCCCCACCAGCAGTCTGGGTGAGTCTTTGAAAACAAATCAGAGCAAACTCCTGCCTTGGCCTTTGTGCTGTCTCTTTGACCTGTCTCTTTGACTGGGCCATTGAGAGTCTGCCTTGGCTAAGATCTGGGTAGCAAGCCATTTATTACTTATCAGTTGATTTCTGTTCTTGAAAGGCAGACTCTCTGAGCTCATCTGTTCCCAGCGGCTTAGAGGGTTTTTGAGTAGATTCAAGAGATACAGTATTTAAGAAGCCGAGTTTGTAGACTTGGGGCGAGGAGGCAGTGAATTCTGTTTGATGTGTTGGTGAGGTAGCCCAGAGGAGATGATTATATGGGACAGCAGTCAGGGAGTCCCTGCACTAATACATGCCAAAGGTACCAGCCAGGCATTTGAACACAGGCTGGGCTGATGGTAGCCAAAGGCAAAGGTCCCCTCAGTCTCTGATTTTCCCCCTTTTTTCTTCCCCTCCTACTCCCTCTACTCCCCTTCCCCCAGTTCCTTGTCACACTTCTTCCACGTCTTAAATAACTAATTCCAAGGGGTAAAGTTCCCACAGAGACTGCTCCTGTCCTTCCTGAGTACTGTCCAATCTCAGCATTGTCAGCAGCACCACCAGGTGGCTGTGGGCTCAATTCCAGGAGCATCTGCCCCAGTTACTCCCCAGAAACTTGCATTAATAAGTTACTGTAACATTTCCTGGGCCCTGAGGATATACCAGGCACATGCTAGTAAGTGCCTGACATGGATCTGACCATTTCCTCTTCACAAAGACCATGTGATTAATGAGCTCTGGCCCTCGGTTTTAGATGAGGAGACTGAGACACTGGGGATTAAACTAGAACCTAGATCCCAGGGCTAGGAGTGGAGAAGCAGGTGCTAAAGCCAGAAGGCTGTGTCTTGCCAGGTGACTAATAGAAAAGGATGGGCAAAGGCCCCTGTCCTTGGAGTGCACAGAAGTCCACAGTCTAGACTTCTAGTGACAACTATAGGCCTGCTGCCCCAGGCCCCTCCTGATCCATCTCTGGACTAACAGACCTGGATTCATATTCTTGAGCCCTATCGAGGAGCCCTCGGAAATCAAGCCCTTTGGTTGGATTGCCTCCTGTCCCCAAATGAAGTAGTATTTCTGTTGCAAAGGAAGGGATTGGAGCCGTCTCAGCCCTAGTAGATGAGCCTCTTTGTGGGAGGGTTACTCAAGCTCCTAAGGGTAACAGATGAAGGGCCAGCAGTGGTATCAGAAAGGGAAATGGCATCATGGCTTTGTCTTCAGCAGATGGACTTGCCTGGCAGTCTGCCTCTCTGACTGGGCCCCCAGCTCTACCTTCCTCATGGCCTCCTGCTGTACAGAAGCTAGTCCATGTATATGTCACTCCCTCTGCCACCTGTCTGCCTAGTGAACTTCGTTCATCCTTTGAGACTAGATTCTGCCATCTTTTCCTCCTCTGCCCCAGCCAGAGAACTTCAGGTATTGGCCCCAGAAAGATCTGGGTTACCATTCTGGGATTAATGTTTGCTGCTGTGAGACCTTGGAGAAGTCAGGTTACCTCTCTGAGCCTGCTTCCCATCTAGGAAGGGTTCATTGTGCTCCTATCTAGTGCTCCTGCCCCAGTACCAGTTACATAGGCAGTGCTCAGTAAATGGTAGTTATTACTAGTTATCAGTCAGTCAGTCACAATTACTTACTCATGGCCTTCTGCATGCCATACATTGCAGTAGGTGCTGGGGATATAGCAGTGAACAAAAGAGGGAAATTCTGCCCCATGTGGCCAACACTATCACTATTACCATCACCTGCCTTCCTTAGTGCTCCCAGGCCACTTTGTCCTCCCTTCCATCACAGATGGCCTGTCATTGCTGGGTGTCACACACATACACATCCCTGACTAGGAGTGGGAAGCAGGGTCCAGATTTTCAGAATCACAGCTCCCTGTTCTTTCCCTACCAGCTCCCCAGCTGCTGAGGCCCAGCAACTGTAGTACCCCTTTCCCTTTGGTCCTGATGCAGAGGCAGACCAGCCCAGCCCCATTGCCACATTCTCCAGTCCCTTTCTTGACCCCAACTCCAGGATGTGTTTCTCATTCATTTATCTAGATTTAGTTCCATCCTGTTCTTCCTTTTTCCCCCACTCCCATATTAGTTTCCTGTTCCTGTTGTAAAAATTTATCACAAACTTAATGGCTTAAAATACCACAGATTTATCCTCTTACAGTTTTGGAGGTCAGAAGTCTGAATTGGATCCACAGGGCTGCATTTCTTCTGGAATTCCTGGGGGAGAATCTATTTTTTGCCTTTTCCAGCTTCTTGAGGCCATCTGCATTCCTTGGCTCATGGCCCTTCCTCTGTCTCCAAAGCTAGCTGTATAGCATCTCTCCAAATGTTCTTCCATGGTCATATCTCCTCCTTCTGACTCTCCTCTTCAATCTCCCTTTTCCACTTAAGGATCCTTTTTTATTACATTTAGGGCCCACTCAGATAATCCAGGCTAATCTCCCCATCTTGAGATCCTCACTTTAATTATATCAACAGATCCCTTTTGCCAGTGAGATCATATATTCACAAGGTCTGGGATCAGGGCATGGATAAGTATGGGAACTATTATCTTGTCTATCACCTGCCTTCTTAGTCCTTTTCTTTCCTCTTGGCCCAAAGCCAACATCCTCCCATATTTGTTCCCAAACACCCCTATTCTAGATATCTAAGAATAGGGAGGAGGGAGAGCCCCAGAACTTGGTGACAATGACACTTGCCCTTCAGCCACACTGGCTGCCTGCTGTCATCATCCCACCCAAAGACTTTATTCTGGCTCCCGCCTCTTGCCTCCTGTATGCCTCAGTTAATCCCCTCAGCTGTGTCAGTGCTCCCAGTCCCCTTTCCTTCCCCTGCTTTCTCTTTTTTCCCCTCACATAGCCTCTTGCAACATGATGAATGATTTCTTTGTGCTATTTGTTTTCCTGGCTTGTCTCCCCTGCTGGACTGTAAGCTCCATGAGATCAAGGACGACTCTGTCTCATTCACAGATGTATTTCCAGGGCCTTGAATGGTGCTGGTACATAGCAGGTGCTCAAAAATACTTGTAAGAATGAACATTTTACTACAAAGGATTTATTGGAGTTCCCTGGTGGTGTAGTGGCTAGGCTTTGGCGCTGTCAACCCTGCGGCCTGGGTTTGATTCCCAGCCAGGGAACTACACACATTTTTTTAAAAAAAGTGTGTGGGGGGATTTATTTACTCTCTTTGACACCCCCGCTTGGAGTATGGGCCTTTTTTCCTTTCTGTTTTGTCATCACTGTACAGTAGGGCTGAATGTAAAAGTTAGGAGCTGGAGTTGGCAAAAAAAACTAAAGATAGAGGTAAGGTGAGGGGACCTGTGTAAAGCTGGAGGTGATAGCCGAGAGAATCTTGGTCCTTGGCTGGGGGATGGGTTGTGTTTGTAGGTTGGAATCCCAGGTGGGTCTTTCTCCAACTCCTCTGAACTGAGAAGGTGGGTGGATGTGGTTTGAAAAAAAGGCTTCCCAGCCAGGGAACCACCAAAAAAAAAGAAAAAAGAAAGAAAAACAGGCAAATGTGGAGCAGGTGGCTCAGCTAGTAACTCCCTGGGTGACCTTGAGATAGCTCCTTCTCACTTCAGATTCCCCATGGGCAAACTACAGATGACCACAGCACCTGGCCCAACTGTGCCTTCCACTTTTTCTAGGAAAAACACCATTTCTCCAGTCTCTGTTCTTCCTGAGCACCATCAGCTTCTTTTATAGGAAACCTTGCTGTGAGACTGTGTCAGAGCTCATCGTGGCATGTATTTGTTCATTCACATTTGTGAAAAATTCCCAAGGTCCTGGTTGTTGATGGCTTTACCAGTACTGACCCTGCAGACCATCACTTCATTTCTCTTTGGTGCAAACTACACATTTCCCAAATCGAGGTTCTCCTCTGTCCCCAAAGTCCTGGCTCAGGCCTTGGGCTCTTGGCCTGGACCATCACCCATCCTCCCAGCTGCCCACCCTCTAGCCTCTACCCCTCTAGTCTATCCCTGTACATATATCTGACCATGTCAGTCCTCCCCAGCCTTAAAATCCCTCCATGGCTCCCTCAAAATAAAGTCTGAACCATTAGCATGGCATTTGTGGCCCTGCCAACTTTTCTCTTCATATCACTAGTACGTGGCACTATACACAGATTGGTCAGGGAATCCCCAAGACTACCCTCAGGTTCATTGTGACTCATAGCAAAGCTGTTAGACTCACAGTTACAGCTAAAGGATAGAGATTAAAATCAACAAAGGGAAAAGGAGCACAGGACAGACTCCAGGAGAGACTGGGAGTGAGCTTCCCGTTATCTCTTCCAGTGGAATCACACAGACAGTGAGTGCTTAATCCTTCCAGCCACCATGTGTGGTTGTGTGACTACACGTACAGAGTATTGTCCACCAGGGAAGACTTGTTGTTCAGGGTTTTCATTAAAGGTCAGTTAAAAAAAAAGTCACATAGGCATGGAGCATGTGTGTGACTGACCTTTGTTACGCTGTCTCCAGCCCATCCAGAGATCAAGCCAATACCATATGGCCCAAGGCCCCACCTTAAAGACACACTATTAGGCAGGATCCTCCAAGGGCTTAGCAGTTATCTTGAGGAGCCAGGCAAGGACTAGTCCTTAGTTTGGAATGTGTAGGGTTTGGACAACCCAAACCTGCTGAGTGACCCTTTAGCACACACACTCCTTCCACCGATACCCAGTCACTTAGTACCCCAAAAGCAGACGTGTTACAGCTTCTTTCTACCTTCACCAGGCCCGCCCTCCCCATCTCCCTGCTAATCCTACACCTTTCACCACTCAGGTTAGTCATATGTTTCCTGGAACCCAGGCTAGGATAAGAGGCTCGTCCCTCTTCCTGCCTGGATCCCTGCTACTGAAGCTGACATTTGCCGTGTCTGGCTGCTTTGAAAACAGGGGCCATGGCTTAGAGACCTCTCTGGGCCCCACTCTTCCTAGTTTGTAAAGTGGATGTGCCCCATATGGACCTGCTTTCAGGAGTGAATGAGTAAAAATGCATCTTAAGGACATAGGATGGACTGGATCAATACATGTACACCGTTATTAATAGATCCCAGCCATCTGGGGGTTTGGAAACAGATGAGGCATTTAATAAATGGTGAACTATTGAACCCCCATGGAAATAGTTTTTCTTGTGGTTTTCTTAATAGTATAAAAAGCAAAGGACTTCTTATAAATGCTGTTTGGGAAAATTTTAGTTGCAGTTTAATAGCAAAAGCTCTCTGCAGAACTAAGACACGTAGGTGGCTGCTAACAAACCCAGCTCAGGGTGGCTCTATAGTGATAGGTATGTTCTCTCACACAAAAAGGGCTCTGGTACAGGGCAGGGTGCCAGTGGGCCTGGGGCCTCAGACACTCTCAAGAGTCCTTTCTCAGAAGCACCCAGAAGAGTTTTGTAAAAATGCCAAGGCCACCTCCAGAGAGACAGCTATCTGATCTGGCAGTGATTAGTGTACTATTTGAATGCTCCCAGGAGGTGCTAATGGGCAGTCAGCCGAGATCCACTGGATTAGACCAGGAAGACCCACCAGTAGTGCAAGTGGCTCTGGGGTCATCTCCCCAGAAGTACATGGCTGTGTGAAGAAGGGGGCTCAGCAAAATATAAGGGTCTATAAGAAATGGGGAAGGTGCATTGGACGTTGGGGAAGGGGTAGCTACATTAGGTTTCCTCTGGCTCAAGTTAGGAGAGGATTCCTTGAGGACACTTAAAGAAATAAAACTGGGCCTGAAGAAGGAGAGGGAAGAGGAAACCAAACTTGTGGACGCCTTCAGTGAGCCAGGCACTTGGCTTCTCAGTTGTGACCTTGTTTATTCTTCACAGTAGGAGGGGGTTGTCCTTCTCATTATAGATGGAGAAACAGCATAGAGAGGCTCAGGAGTAACTTGCCCCAGGGCTCTCAGTAAGTGGCAGAAGCAGAATTCAAACCCAGATCATTTTCTTGTGTTTGGAGACCAACTTTGTGCCTACAAACTGGGAACTGTCTTGCAGCTGACCTACCTCAGCTGTTTAGATGAAAGGGAAATAAGATCATAAACGTATTAGGTAAAAGCTGGGGAGTTCCCTGATGGTGTAGTGGCTTGGGCTTTCGGCGCTGGCGCTGTCAGCGCTGCGGCCTGGGTTCGATTCCCAGTCAGGGAGCTACCCACATACCAAAAAGCAAAAAAAAAAAAAAAAAAAGGCTGGAATACAGAATGGCAGCCATGCCCCAAAGTAGGACTGCTTGCCCTGTAACCAGATAGACCCATTTGGAGGAGTAGAAATAAAGGGGGTTTGCAGTTCAAACAACAGGACCCACTGTGGGATGAGAATTGACAAATTACTTCAGTCTCAGCCTCTCTCCCCCCCCCCCCCCATCTGCACTGGCGCCATCATTCCAACCTACCTGGTAGGATGGTTGGGAATTAACTGAGAACCTTGCTGGGGAGAGTGTCTGTAGCACAGGGCTGGACACAAAGCTGTCAGGGCTGGGGTGAGCTACCTGGAAATCCCCATCTTTACATTAGAACCAGCATGGCACGTCTTGCAGTCTGAAAACCCACTGAGCAGTGCAGCTGACTGTGAATTCATGTTAAATGTGCGGTCAGCCACAACCCCCAGTTCTTGTTCATGAGCAATTCTTCATAACTAGGTATTCACAGTTCCTCCTGCTGAGTTAACCCTTTACTGCACACTCTTCCTTTCTCACCAGCTTCCAGAGGCTCTCCCCAAAGTGAAAATGTGGGCATGTGCCTGTGAGTGGCAGCAGTGACAGCACCCTAACTAGTGTCCTGCTGTCAGCCACACTTCAGTGTGGTAGCTGTCACCCTTCTTTCCTGATGAAATAACGGAGCCTCAGAGCTTTGCTGTCCCTTGTTTGAGGTCAGAGCACTAAGGAGTCATGGATGCCTCACTCTGTCAGACACTTTCTGCTTCCCAGCTTTATTAGTTCCAGTGGCTGCTCTCTTGGGTCATTGTATATGCAGTGGCTTAACATAGTGCACATCAGTTCTCTACAGTTTAGATCAGAAGTCCAAAATCCGTTTCATTGAGCTAAAATTAAGGTGTCAGCAGGGTGGTTTCCTTCTGAGGGGCTCCAGGGGAAATGTTTCCTTGCCTTTTCCAGCTTTTAAAGGCCACATGAGTTCTTTGGCTCATGGCCCTGTCCTCTATCTCCAAGTTCAACGTGCATCTCTCCAGTCTCTGCTTCCATGATCACATGGTCTCCTCTCCTACAGTCAGATGTTCCTGTGCTCTATTTTATAATATAAGAACACTCAAAATGACATTTAGAGCCCAAAGTTTCAGCCAGGATAACCTCCCCATCCCAAGGTCGTTGGTCTACTGAGGATTCCTTTTGCTGCATGCTATAACATAGTTATAGGTTCCAGGGCATCTTTGGGGAGACCATGTCTTTGGCGTGGCTTATCATTATGTTTGTCCATTATACAGACAGACTGAACATTTAGGAACTACTGCAAATTAGAAGGGAGACAATCCGCGTGAAGTGCTATCACCCAGAGACAGCCTCTGTCCACAGCTCAGTGTATTTCCTTCCAGCCCTCTTTCTTCAGAGTTGTTCTATTTTCCACAGCTGGACTCACACTGCACTAGTAAATCTGCATTCTGCTTTGGTCCCTTTGTTGTCATTTCCTGCATCTCTTATGTATTGTTAATGGCCATTTCAGTAGACATAGGCAGAGCTTCTCTTATATCTGATACTGACTTGGTCCCTTAATTGGGTACAGAGAAATGCCCTGTCATCTGGTGCCTGTGCTGGGCAAGGAGGCCAGCGGAAGTCAGTGAGCAGGCCTAAGGCATGGGGTCAACTCCTGGCTCTATCCGCTGCTAATTGGGTAGATGGTGGCAGCCTCTGAGCCACAGTTTTCTCATCTCAGACATGGAGACAGAATTCCTGCCTCCACACAGATGCGAGAGGTAGCATCCATGAGCAGCTACCCACATTTCTCCCAGGCTCACTTCACAGTGGGTGCCGTGGATGTTCAGTAGGACTGGTTACCCCAAATACCTTTTATACCTGCGCCCTCTGACCTGTTCCTTATCAAGTAACCTTTGACTTCACTGCTGACTTCCCTCTGCTTGAGGCTTTTTCAATTAAAAATTACTGAAATCTAGTCAGTTTAAACTGAATGGGATGTACTGGCTTAGGGAGTTTCTGGGAAAGATGGGGTGGGGCCAGGAACTGACCTCATCTTTCTGGAGCTCCCCCTCTCCCCCTCCCTCGTCCCTCCTCTCTGTGGCTCTTTCCTATGCCTGCTCATTGTCTCCAGGTACAGATCCTCTGTGCCCTGCGCTTGCTCTCCAGCGCCTAGGGACAAATCCTAGAGGAGTTCTCTGGTCGGCTGATTCAGATTTTCTTGTCTCCTTGAATCAATCACTTCACCTGGGGCTCTCTGCCTCTAAGCATTCTGATTGAGCACTTGAGTCTCATGCCCACTCCTTAGGTAAGAGGAAAAGTGTGTGAATGCTCCAACATGCCCTCTGTCCTAAATGACTAAGGGATGCACAGTCTCAAGCCTGCAGGGCCCATGCCCTGCCATAATACAGCTCAGCTTTCTGGTGCCTGTCTCTGAGGTCCAGAAGGATATGTGCTCTACCCTCCTTGTAGTCAGCAAGGAAACCTGGGGAGCAGGTCCTGAAGATGTTTAATTTGTGTACTTCTAGTCCTGCTCACCAGAAATAACTCAAATCTGGCTTCCTTCTCAGGGGCTGAGGTTGGTTCAAGTGTCTGCTCTTTAGTCTCTTCCCCCATGGCAGCGGGGCTCCTGATTTTGCTAAACATGGCTGTGTAAGTCCCAAGCACATTTAGCTCCTAGCACCTGACCTCTCCGCCACCCTGTCCTAGTTTAGCAGGGCCTGGTTAGGTTCCACGGCACAAAGAAGAGGGTGGCTGCATGTTATAGCTATCCCGTGCTGCCACCCTCCAAACCACACTCCATTGTGCCATGCTGCTAAGGTTGCCTTTTCAAAGCTGCCATCTGACCATGTCACTTCCTGTGCTTTAAAAATCTTCCCAAAGTTGCAGGCGCTGACGGATTTGCTTTGGAAGCTGAAATAGCTGCAGCCACTGGAGTCTGGAGCCATGAGTGGGTTTAATTTTGGAGGCACTGGGGCCACCACAGGCGGGTTCACATTTGGTACTCCAAAGACAGCAACAACCACCCCTGCTACAGGGTTTTCTTTCTCTACATCTGGCACTGGTGGGTTTAATTTTGGGACGCCCTCCCAACCTGCTGTGAGTACCCCTTCCACCAGTCTGTTCTCACTCACCACCCAAGCACCAGCAACACAGACCCCAGGATTCAGTTTTGGAAGCACAACTCCTGCTGCTGGAGGAACTGGATTTTCCTTAGGGCTCAACACTCCAAAGCTAAACTTGAGCAGTGCAACTGCTGCCCCAGCCCCAGCACAGCCCAGTAGCTTTGGGCTCGGCAGCAGCACTCTCACCAATGCCATCTCAAGCACCGTCACCTCCAGCCAGGGCACAGCCCCCACTGGCTTTGTGTTTGGCTCCACCACCACCTCCGCTGCTCCATCCACTGCATCTGGGGGCTTCTCATTCACAGGTGGAAGCACATCCCAAACTGGGGGGACCTCCAGTTTCAATATTGGCTCTATAGGGACTTCTGCCCAACCCACAACACATGCCGGGTTGCCCTTCACTCCCGCCACACCAGCAGTCACTGGAGCGGGGGCCACACAGCCTGCTGCTCCCACATCTGCTGCTGCCACCACCAGTGCCGGGCCCACACTCTTTGCCTCACTAGCCACTGCTCCAACCTCGTCCACCAGCACCGGACTCTCCCTTGGTACCCCAGCAACCACAGCTGGAACTTCTGGGGCTGGAACTCTGGGCTTCAGCTTAAAGGCCCCTGGAGCAGCTTCTGCCACATCCATAGCAACGTCCACTACCACCACCACCTCCACCTCCACCTCCACCTCCAGCTTTGCCTTGAATCTAAAACCCCTGGTACCAGCCGGGATCTCTAGCAATGCTCCCACTGCTATAACCGCTCCATCTGGCCCCAGTGCCGCCACCACCGGGTTGTCCACCAGTCCTGCAATGACCTACGCCCAGCTAGAGAGTATGATCAACAAGTGGAGCCTGGAGCTGGAGGACCAGGAGCGGCATTTCCTGCAGCAGGCCACACAGGTCAATGCCTGGGACCGCACACTGATCGAGAATGGGGAGAAGATCACCAGCCTCCACCGTGAGGTGGAGAAGGTGAAGCTGGATCAGAAGAGGCTGGACCAGGAGCTGGACTTCATCCTGTCTCAGCAGAAGGAGCTGGAAGACCTGCTAAGCCCGCTGGAGGAGTCGGTCAAGGAGCAGAGTGGGACTGTCTACCTGCAGCACGCAGATGAGGAGCGCGAGAAGACCTACAAGCTGGCCGAGAACATCGATGCACAGCTGAAGCGCATGGCACAGGACCTCAAGGATGTCATCGAGCACCTGAACACAGCCGGTGGCCCTGCAGACACCAGCGACCCGCTGCAGCAGATCTGCAAGATCCTGAATGCTCACATGGACTCCCTGCAGTGGGTCGACCAGAACTCCGCTCTGCTGCAGAGGAAGGTGGAGGAGGCAACCAGACGGTGTGAGGGGCGTCGCAAGGAGCAAGAGCGCAGCTTTCGCATCACGTTTGACTGAGCCCAGCCTGGCCCTGCCTTACCTGGATCCCCAGGTTGCTCAACGGGGTGTGCAGTCATTGTCCAGAGTTTGTTCGCAGTTAAATACTTGTCTTTTCCTTTCAAACAATAGTGCTGGTGAGAGGACTATTCTGTGGTTTGACTTTTCGCCTTAGCAAGTTTTGCATTAGCAAGTAGAAATCATACTAGCACTCTAGTCCTGGTTGCACCCTAGGAGGTGTGCTTTCTCTGTGTGTGTGTGTTTTTTTTTTTTTGTATCCCAGATCCTTTTCATCCTGCTTACTCTGGTACTGAGAGCCATCTATTTCCCAGGCAGGGCTCCCTTAGGAGACCTCTGTCCAGTATAGTCATAGGTACAATGTGAGACATGTCCATGTTGAAATTAACCCCTTGTGCAAAGTGTCTTGTGACTATAACAGAATGGAATGGAAAATTTCATAGAAGGAGACGTGTCAGATGAGAGACTTAAACAACATATTGGAAAAGGGGTCAGATTTGATCAAGGGGGCTTTCACGTGTCAGACACACCTCCTCATCCTTTAGGTCTCCTTATCTTAGGCCTCCTCTCAGCTACCCCACAGCTGTAGGATGGCTGTCTTGCAGTCTCCACACCACACTGAGTTTGTACCTTTGGTAACACTTGTCACACGATTGTCCCAGCTGTTCACTTCTCTGCCTCACTGGTAGATTATAAGCCACTGAGGTCAGGGACTGTTTCTTGTTTCCCTTCATGTCCTCAGTATGATCTTCATCACATTTGTTAAATTAATGAACAACAGAGATGAAATCTGCCATAAAACAGTCAACAAGATGCTGAAATGGCCACAGTAGCAGAGGCAGCCACGCATTTGGTTCTGAACTTGGTGGTAACCAAAGCAAACCTGGTTAGTTACAGTGACATCCAGTGTGTCCAGGAGGGAGAAGCCAACCAGTGGATCCCAAGTGTCTTTCATATTTGTCTCATACTTTACTCTGAAGTACCTAGGACTGTATGTTGCTTTCCTAAATAAAATTTATTGTGGAACCATAAAGCTGCTGTTAATGTGGGTGACTTAGGAGAAGGCTGGGTAAAAAGCAGGTTCCAGAAGTCAAGTTGGGTGTTATCTGGAACTCAGAAAGAAGCAAAACCAAACAATGTTTAGGTATTTGTATATACATACACTCATGTACACACACTCAAGTCATGGGTTCTTCTGGTGCTAATGGCAGAAGTGGAACACAGAGAATCTGCTAGAGGTCATATTCTGGGTTATATATTAGAATATACATACATGTCATCTGTCACCATCCCTAAGACGTTTAGGGCTGCAGTTGTCATTCCTGTCACTGCCAGCATTCCTCTTGCAGTTACCTGGGGCTAGCTGGAGGGTTCTGGTTGTATTCAGCAGTAGAAAACTGGTAACATTGGGGTGTCGATTTGTATTGGGTAGTATCAAGATACTGACCTGACTTCCTTTGCCCCCGGTTCTCATGGGCGTAAGTAACACCAAGCACTTGCACCTTGCTCTTTCTGTGGAACAGAGTCTTCCCCCTTCAGCCTCCCTCAGCCTGTGCCACACTAAGCCATATTTTGGCTAAAGAGTGCCAAAAGCTTATTCGTAGGGTTTTATTGTCCAGTTGACCAAAGTCATGGTCATGAGTCATTTCCTTAGACTCTTGGGAATTTCCAAGGACAAGTGTCCCACAGAAGCCACAGGATAGGGAGGGGAATGAATGAGAGGAGGGGGACCACAGGCAATCCTAGTTTCTTCTCTGAAAGCTCCACTCCTTACAGCAGTGGTCCTTTGTGCAATCTTTGAGCCTTGATTCCCTCTGTGACCCAAATCTGACCCCTTCACATGAAAGGAGAGGTGGGAAGGACTCAAGTCCCCTAGAAAGTAGGGAATAGTTTGTAGGAGGTCAGACAATTAATTTCACGAACTGATCCTAGAACAAGTGCTATATACCTCATTGCCGAATATCACTACGGTCACTTTCAAAGTACTCCCCTTGGCCAGGTTATGACACCTTACTGAGTTGTTTGTACAGTGCTGCCAGCGTAAGCCACGGTGGCAAATTCGCAAATTTAATTGTCAGATTTTGGGTACAGTGACAGTTTTGATGGCCGTTCCAGACAGACTGGATATGATAACAGCTTTGATGGCCATTCCAGAAAAGAGTAGGTGCTGGTGTCAGGCCATCACTTCCCAAGGGGACTACTTCGAAGGTGACTGTAGTGACAATCAACAATGAGGTATGTAGCACTTTTTCTGGGATCAGTTCACAAAATTAATTGTCCGACGTCATATTTTACCTGCACTTTCTCATTCAACATCCATTTTTCAGAGCCCCTGCCACATATAGACCCTGATCTGGCACTTGGGGTTACAAAAATGAAACAATATTTTTCTGTCCCCAGTGTTGGCAGGGGCCACACTATTGATTGATACAAGAAGAAAATTATTTCGAGTTCCCTGGTGGTGTTATGGCTAAGGCTTCTGCGCTGTAAATGCTGCAGCCTGGGTTCAATTCCCAGCAGGGAACTACCCACATACAAAAATAAATAGATAGATAGATAGATAATAAATAAATAATAAATAGATAAATGATAAATAAGAAAATTATTTCTCGAGCTTGTATTTCTGATGTATATAATTATTGGAATATTATTTCCCATGTTACCTATTATTTCCCATATTAAACATTAGTAAAGCTTGACTGATTTCTATAGTTGTATTTAAAAAAAAATAAATTGGAGTTCTAATATTTTCTTCCCACACCCCAGAGGATCTTGGGTGCTCCACTCTGAAGAACACAAGCAATTATAAACCAGAACAATGGCCATGTGGGAGGGATGGCTTCAGTGCTCTGGCACCATGAGGGGAAAGGGCCCCAGCAGGCCTAAGATTGCAACAGGGTCAGCGATGAACTGAGTGCCACCCTGCAGATGACAGCCCCATTGTAACTGCACTTTCCATTTCCAGGAAGAAAACAGATGTGCATCCTTGCCAGTCCAGACAAATGGCCTCCACTTAAGTTCCTCGTCATTAATTAAAGGTGACTCTCTCTTCAGTAAGCTGTTACTGCATTTCTTTTCCCTAGTTAGGGATAAGAGTGGTGATTGGCTTTATGATTATGACTTTTCTTTTCATCTCAAACCTTCAAATGACTGCCTCCCTTTGAGAAGAGAGGGTCTGTCCTCCACAGACTCCCAACAGCTTTGACCCACTAGGACCCTCTCACCTCTGGTCTAACAAGAAAATCAGGACAAAGCCACCACCATTCACCCAGGTTCCGCACACACCCAATGATGACTTCTATCCCAGGCTAACCAGCAAGGCCATGGGTGCTGAGAGAGCTCCCCAGAGGCAGCCATTCAGTGAGTGTTCTCCACTGGATCCCGGGAGTTCTGGAAATGGGAAGGAGGGACAGAGGGCTCTGTGGGAAGGTGGCCCCTTGTCCAGGGGTCAGGCCAGAGATGAAGGCCTCAGTAAGTCTGTCCTCTCCCCTCTGTGCCCTTCCCCCATCCAGGTCTGGACTAGGGCCTGGTACATCCTCTAGGCAGGCTCTGCCTCCTCTGAGACTGAAAGCTTTGATATCGAGCACTCAGGGTCTTTGGACCAACTCAGAAGAATTTATGTAAGGGACTAACCCTGTCCCTCACACATCTTTGTAGCCACCATCACTATTAGCTGCCCAGATGGGCCACAGAGGCCCCCAGGAATGCCAAGCCAGGCCTCTGGCTGCTTCAGACTGGACCTAAACTCCACTGAACCATCATTGTGGTTCTAGAAGCAAACTAGATAGGGTAAGGTTTTCTCCCTAAAGATAAATTTTATTTGGAAGGATTTACATTGTTTTCTAGAAAAGGCATCATGAAACCAGACTATCCCCAAATCAACTGAAGCATACTTGATTGAATGAGAAGCCCATGCCTTTCCCCATCACCTCCACCCCCAATTCTCCCTGTGTCCTGTATCTCCTACCCAGAAGCTTAGGAAGCCTACCTTTATCCAAATCCTTTTTCATGACCCATTCCACCCAAATCCGTACACTAGCACCAGTCTCATTTTATCAGGAATGACCGGGAGGTCCAGTTATTTCCTCCAAAACAACCCCCAAATGACTCATAAACCCTAGACAACCTCCTTTGTATGGTCTTATTGCTCATCCTGGACCATACCTGGTCACTCTTGGAAGTTCCACCCAACATCAACCTAACCCTAGCCAAGTAATGCTCAGCCAGGGTGATTTTGCCTCTCCTTTCCCAGGAACAATTGGCA
Source organism: Lyroderma lyra (assembly GCA_004026885.1). Taxonomy (NCBI): domain Eukaryota; kingdom Metazoa; phylum Chordata; class Mammalia; order Chiroptera; family Megadermatidae; genus Lyroderma; species Lyroderma lyra. The sequence goes on along the minus strand of PVJL010001366.1, from coordinate 47,204 downwards.
GTGTCTGGAGATAATTCGTGTTTGTCACAACTTGAGGGTCAGGGGGTTCCCTGGTTGTGTAGTGGCTAGGCTTTAGCACTCTCAACACTGCAGCCTGGGTTTGATTCCTAGCCAGGGAGCCACCAAAACACAAAACAAAACTTGAGGGGCAAGTGCTACTGTCATCTAGTGGGTAGACGCCAGTGACACTGCTCAACCTCCTGCTGTGCACAAGAGGGGCCCCCACAAAGATGGCCCCAAATGAGGCTCACTATGTGTACCGTTTTAAATGAGACAGAAAACAGTGGTACTGTCCTGTTTCAGATGGTACGTATGGTCAGCCTAGTCTCACTGTGCTAAATTCAAGGTGTCAGCAGGCTGGCCATATGCACCTTTTGAAACAGGACAGTACGGTTGTTTTCTGTCCTGTTTAAAATGGTCAGCCTAGTTCCCTGGTGGTGTAGTGGCTTAAGGCGCTGGTGCTGTCAGTGCTGCGGCCTGGGTTCGATACCCACATACCAAAAAGCAAAAATAAATAAATAAATAAAATGGTCAGCCTGCCCCAAAGGCAATAGTGCTGAGGTGGAGACACCCTGCTTTGGGCTCATCCCTCATCCACAAGAATAAGCTTGTTGCTAATTGCAGAGGGTTAAGAAGAGGTCTGAGGGAGCTCCCTGGTGGTGCAGTGGCTAGGCTTCAGCGCTCCCAATGCCATGGCCTGGGTTCAATTCCCAGCCAGGGAACTACCTCCCCACCCCGCCTTCCCCCAAAAAGAATAGGCCTGGATCAGGCTCCTAGGATCAAACAGTTTCTGCCACTTCCTAGGTAGTGACCTTCTGGGCCTCAGTTCCCTCCACTGTAAAATGGGGACAGCTGAGCCCCCCTCTTTCATAATTGTTCCTGGAGTAAATGAAGCAAATACATAGTGTCTGGCACATGGGATTGAACAGCACCCATAGTCATTTTATCAGTAGCAAGGGGATTGTTCAGGCCCTGCCTACTAGTGTCCCTCCTCGCTCAGGTTTGGTTGGCCCCTGATTCTGGGCAGCCTTTGTGAGTCCCACTTGCCCACCTTCCCTTTCCCTTGAACAAGTGTCTTGGGGAAGAGGCCTGCACTCCACTTTTCCTCAGAGTCCAGGCAGTGAGCTTGGGGTATGTATGCCTGGAGACAGGGGGACTTGGAACAGCAATCCTGTGTGGGAAGAAGCCAGGGGGTTGAGTCAGGGACCCCCATCCCCAGCCACTCTGGAGATCAATGCTCCCTCCTCAGACAGGCCCTGGGAGCTCCTGGGCTCTGCTGCCTCCCCCTCTTTCTGCTTCCATATTATTTCTGCTTGCTTTCTCTGTGTGGGACTTTGCCATGAGGCCTCAGAGCACTGAGGCCTCTGGGCTAGGGACACCTGCTGATTCCCAGGGCACACACCTTTCCCTCTGTGGGCCGGTTCCCCTCCCTCACAGGTGTCTGGGATTAGAGAAGAATTCATGTGCCAGATACAGCTGCTGCTACTGCGCATGACGTCATAACCCGGTAGCACTCATTTTCTGTGTCACTGTGAGTGAAGCCGGCAGAGTCTGCAATGGGAGGTCCTTCCAGCTATGAGACCTTGGACAAGTCCTGGGGTTCTCCCCTGCCTGCTCACTGGCCATCTCTGAGCTTATTTCCTCTTTTGTCAAATACAGCCTTGTGAGTTCTACAGTGACAAAAAGCCCTGAGCCGACCCAAGGCCACCTTGGAGTGGGTGTCACTGATGGCAGTCCCTCTCACTGCCATGTTTTACTGACATGCAACCTCTCCTTTCTCTCAGTCCCTGAGTGCTGTTCAGCTCACTGATTGTTTCCTTTCTAGCCATTGCCTCCCCTCCCCTCAGCCCCACATCATGTTTTCTGACTCACTTGTGTGTACCCCTCCACTACCACCCACTACCCTCCATCAAACCACATCCCTCCTTAATTTAGTGTTGAGATTTTCCCATTCTGTTGCTTCAGAGAATCTGCCCCCCTCTGCTTTTTCTCACCCACTGCTTGGAGCCCTCTCCCCCATCGCCCCAAAAAACCTCCAAAATTGGGGAGTTCTCTGGTGGTGTAGTGGCTTAAGGCTCCAGTGCTATCAGTGCTGTGGCCTGGGTTCGACTCCCATCTAGAGAGCTACCCACATACAAAAAAAAAAAAAAAAAGGAAAACAAAAAACCTCCAAAATCACTTCTCCACCCCCACCCACTTCAGAGGACACACTACATGCCCCCTTGGCTAAATCCCCCAAAGCTGTGGGACCCCTGCTGCCCCATGTGAGGACTCCTTATAGCTGGGTCATCATGTTCTCACTGCCTGCAAGAGAAAAGTGCCCCAGACATGGGAGTGACAAAGGCCAAAGGCAGAGACAGGCAGAAGCTCCTGGGACCATTTCTCCGAGGTGCCTCCAATGCTGTAGGCTGAGCTGAGCACCATAGTGGTTCTCCATGCGGGGATGGGGAGGGCTAGGGCAAGTACACTCCCTGGGCAGCTAATCGTGCAGGGCAGGGAGTGAGGGACACTCACTGAGGCCCCCTTCGTACCTCCACAGCAGCGGCAGCTGGCATTTCCTGAGGAGCAGATTCCAGTACTGGCCCAGGTTCTGGTCACAGGGCCTGACCTGGATCCACTACCTAATCCTCCCAACATTGTAATGACTCCCACTTGACAGGGGCAGATAGAGCCACAGAAGGCAAGGCCCCGGCCCAAAGTCCCTGGGCTGGCAGGCGCTAGGCTCAGGACCCAGACCGGCTGGCCCAGAGCCCTGCCCCTGACCATTGTGCTGCTGCCTGCAAGTCCCCACTGTGCCACCCATTTCACGGAGGGGGAGACTGAGGCTCAGAGTGGCCATGTGGGAGGGGAATGGAGCCAGCAAGGGCCCTTCAGGTCATAGTAAAGCTGACACAGAGAGGGACTCAGAGGCTGTCACAGGAACGTGCAGCCCTAAGGCCAGAAATCCCCTCTTCCACTGGCCCAGACACAAGACCCTGAAGCCAGGGGCTCAGGACAGATCAGGAGCAGTTACCACCCTTAGTGTGGTTGCCTAAGCATTTATTTCTGGCCATCCGACCACCTCAGAACTATTTGGGGTAAGAGGAAGAAAATAGACTGATGTGCTTCCTCTTGACATACTATGCCCCACCAGTCACCTCCTCCAGCCTCAACTAGACTCTGAACATCTGACTCTACAAGCCAGGAAAGCAGTTTCATTTCCTCGTAGCCCAGTTTCCCAAAAGGAGGGGAAGGCGTGGCTGGGCAACTGTTTTAAGGACAGAGAAAGGAGGACCCAGCAGTCTAGCGGAGGGGGTCAAGGAGAGAGGTGCTGCTGGTTTCCACTGAGATCCAAGGTAGAGAGGAGGTTGCAGAGAGCCAGGGACTTATAGAAATAGACTGGGAGACAGGGAGAGGAGAAACAGGGAAAGAGACAAGGAGGCAGAAATGGAAGCGGGATGCAGGGAGGGGAAGAGGAGGGCGGATAGGCAATCACATAAAAGACTGGGGGTCAGGGGACACAAGTTCAGAGAGATGGGTGGCCATAGGGGCAAGGGCTGAAGTGGGAGCTAGGCAGCCTCACAGGGAGTCAGGCTGGGGCGGACCCAGGCCCCTGTCACAATAGCCCTTGTTTCCCCCTCCAACCCAGACACCATCTCTCAGCAAGAGTCATGGCCTCACTGGGTAAGTAAGCAGGGGAGAGAGAACTGGGGGCAGAGGGGAGAACCACTTTTCTCCCCCCATGTATCCACTGACCCTGTCCCCCTCCCTCCCCAGCCTGGCACCTCCTTGTCCTGGTCCCCATCCTCCTTATCCTGGTGGCCTCCCTGGAATGGAAGACTGCCCACAGCCAGGACCCCTTTGAGAGATGCATGCAGGACCCTGACTATGAGCAGCTGCTCAAAGTCGTGACCTTGGGACTCAATCAGACCTCGAAGCCCCAGAGAGTGATTGTAGTTGGTGCTGGTGTAGCTGGACTGGTGGCCGCCAAGGTGCTCAGTGATGCAGGACACAAGGTGAGAAGTGCTGCTTGCCATCTACTTTGAGTTTTTCCTGCTGCAGCTATCGAGGGGTGGGGATAGTGGGAGATGGAGAGAGGGAGCCATGCTGTCCCCATGGTCTGGGAGTGGGGCCAAAACTCTGCTCTTCTGTGAAACCCAGAGGGAACATGTGTCTACACTGCGAGGCCTTTGACTTTTCCTGCTCCACCCTCTCTCACCCTGGAGGAAAGTCCCTGGAAACTGCCTCCAACTTTCTGGGGGGAACTTTTGGAGATGGACACTCCACCCAAGGGGAAGTGCCCTCTGAGGTCTAACCACTGTCCCTGTCACTGAAAATCTAAGAATAAGAATGGGCAAGGCCAGGGACTTCTGTGCATATGAGAAATTTCCCCCTCCTTGAGTTGGGAAGTCCCTCTGTAATCTAGCTGGCAGCCTTCCTGCTGAAGTCTGGACATTGTCATATTGTAGAGGCTTGCTATGACATTCTGTTCTCCCACCAGCCTCTCCCACCTCCCCTTGTCTAGTCTAGGTCTGTGCTGTGGTGGGTATGAAAGGTGGGGGGCTGACACAGGGTGGGGATGGGGATCAGTGGGAGAAGCTGAAGGGCCCTGCCTGATATCTGCCCCCACCCTTCCCGCCCCACCCCTCAGGTCACCATCCTAGAGGCAGACAACAGGATTGGGGGCCGCATCCTCACCTACAGGGACCAGAAGACGGGCTGGATTGGGGAGCTGGGAGCTATGCGCATGCCCAGCTCGCACAGGTGAGGCTGATCTGGCACCAGGAAGGCCCCTGCTCTGTGCTACACTCAACCACATCCCCAACTCAATCCCACTCCAGGCCAGCCTGAACTTCAATTCTGAACCCAAACCTAGCTCCCCAATCAAACTGGGTCAAGATCTAGCTTCCAGCTTTGTCAGTTTCCTAATCCCAGCCCCATCACTGTACCCCTCAAATGCTCAGACCAGCAAGTCCAGCTGCACCCCTGGCTAGCTAACGCCTGGGCCCCCAGGTCTACTTCCCCTGAGCCTGGTCCCTTCCTCTTCCCAACCGCCCATCCAACCCCAGTGAGAAGCTACTCCCACTCCAACCCAGTCCTACACCAGTACTGCCCTCAGCCTTCCCATTTCATTCCCGTGCTCAGCACTGATTATTCCAAATCTAGCCCCACTCCATTCTCATGCCCATCCCCAAACCCCATTCTCAGCTGCCCCACATACCCCCTTGCCTTCTCTAAGCCCCATGGGGAGAAGAGCCCCCCTATGTCCCCCTCCCACCAGCCTTTTCCTGTCCCTCAGGATCCTCCACAAGCTCTGCAAGAGCCTGGGACTCAACCTGACCAAATTCACTCAGCACGACGAGAACACATGGATAGAAGTAAGGGGCGTGAAGCTGCGGAACTACGTAGTGGAGAAGGTGCCAGAGAAGTTGGGCTACCAACTGTACCCCAGGGAAAAGGGCCACTCGCCTGAGGAAATCTACCAGCTGGCTCTCAATAGGGTAGGTGCCCCCACCAATCCTGCAGCCTTGCCCTCCTGCCTCTGCCCTTCACTGCCCCATCCTCCACACTATTCTGTCCCATGCCCCTTGTCTTGCCTCTGAACCATCACCCAGCCTCCTCCCTGGCCTGGCTTTCCTTCTCTCTCTCATGGCTTCTGGTCTCCCATTGCCAGCTCCGTCAGCCTTTCATCTCTGATCCTTTTCTCACACACACAATGTCCTGGATAAACTCACCTTTCTACGCCTTTGGCTTAAACTTAGAACTGCAGGTGATGTCTTCCAAGTCCATCTCTGAGACCCACACCTACATCTGTGTCCCCCTGGCAACCCCCAGGACTTTTCAGCTCCCACTGAGCTCAGTATCTTCCCCTAAATGTACTCATACTACTCCAGGATTTCCCATCTCACAATGGCCTTGTGACTCGCCCACCTCGGTTATAAAGCAGACACCTGGTTACCATCCTTGTTCCCCACCTCTCCCTCCTTCCATCAATCCCCACATGAACCCTCCCTGCCTCCCAACTCTCTTGCACTGTTCCCACCTGTCTGTCTCCACAGCCCCAGGCCCAATTCAGGCCTCATCCTCTTCCTTGGATGCTCATCCTGCCCCTCCCTGCTCACAGACCTCCACCCACTGTCTCCCCCCAGTGCCTCAGCTTCAGGTTCAAGCCCTGAGCTGTTTGGTCTCTACCACCCCTCTAGCCTCATTTTCTCTCCTCCAAGTAGTTTTTGTTACCCCCACAAAGCCCTCATGGTGGCCCAAACACCCCTGGCTCTGACTCCTTTGTACCTCCAATTCTGGTTCCCTGATGCCCTCAGGGAGGAGCCAGCCTCGTGCTCCTCTGGTAACCCCTAATTGTCCATCTCCCCTCCTGGACAAGGATGAGCCATTTCTGTGCCCTGGCACCTAGCAGTTCAGGAGCCTAGGGAAATGTGATGTGAATGGTGAGTGAGTGATGAGTGAAGGGGCACATATTCAGGGAGTTTCCCCAGCCACCAGGGGGAAGCCAGGTGGACAAAGAAAAGGGCTTAAATCAGGAGGGACGTGAGGGGATGAAACTTGAACAAAGTGGGAAAGATGGCAGAGATGAGGCAAGGGGACAAGGGCACAGATATGGAGGTGGGGGAGACCTGAGGGTGCTCTGGGCACTTGATATTGTGCTGTAGAACCGAAGTTGCCTTAAGAGATGGTGACCGAGGGGCTGGCAGGGGTCTCGAATGCCAGGCTTAGGGGCTAAAACTGTGTGGCTCCAGGTGCTGGGGAGCCACGGGGAGGGCTGAGGGCAGGAGGGCAGGGTCTATGTCTAAACACCCTCAGTAGTCATGCCCTGTCCTGCTGATGAGTGACAGAAGGGACTCCACTTCTGTCTGTAACCACAATGATCCAAGTGACAAAAAAATTACTGGGCACCAAAAGGACACAGAACTGAAACAGACACAATGCCTGCCTGCATGGAGCTTATAGCCTAGGATAGATGCAGGCAAAATAGCACCCAATGGGATGAGCATGGGAGTGTCTGGGTGGGCAGGGGGATAGGGAGCATTAACAAACTTAGGAAGACTTCCCAGAGTGGTGACAAGGCTGAGGGCACAGAATGGGCAAAGGCCTGGCAGCCTGAACTAGAGTGGTCAATGGCCAGCCATAGACAGGAGCAGGAAGAGAACCCGGGTTTGGCCCCCAGGCCTGACCTCTGCCGTCCTTCCACTGCAGCTCAGTGCTGCCTGTTTGTTCCATCGCAGGCCCTCAAAGATGTCAAGACACTGGGCTGCAGAAAGGCAATGAATAAGTTTGAAAGGCACACGCTTCTGGTGAGTGGGGGCCTCCATGTTGCTGTCTGAGGAACCAGGACAAGGGGGTGCCCTGGGCTTTGGCCCAGGAGTGAGAGGGCAGGAATGTGGTATCCCAGTCCTGACAAAGCCGCCCTGCCTGACCCTAGAGCTGGACACGCCCCCTTCCCAGGGCTTCAGTTATCTCATCTGTCACAAGATGGGGGACCGGATAGCTAAGGCCCAGGGAACAGTACTAAGATCACGGTAGTGTTACAGTACGGGAGAGGCTCAGCAGGGGAGGAGCCGGCAGGTGGCAGCCTGCCTGCTTCCGCCCTTACCTGGGTCCACGCCTGTCACCCAGGAATACCTCCTTGGGGAAGGGAACCTGAGCCAGGGCGCCGCGCAGCTCCTGGGAGATGTGATGTCCAAAGACGGCTTCTTCTATCTCAGCTTTGCGGAGGCTCTGCGGGCCCACAGCTGCCTCAGCGACCGGCTCCGGTGAGGGACGGGGCCTGGTCAAAGGGGAGGAGCCTGCGGGGGCCAATCAGGGCTAGTAACAAGAATGTGCTGGGTGTCAGTATTCCGTGCACGGGACCCGCAAGAAGGGCGCGACTTGCAGAGAAGCCAAAAGGCCAAAGAGACAGCGCTAGGGTCTATCCACTCTAGCCCCCGCATCCGGGGTCATCCGGAGGAACTAGGTAAGAAAGATTACCGGAGAAGGGGGTGGCCCAGAAGAGAAAAGGCGGGATTCCTGGGACACACATTTCTCTGTTCCCCGGTGCTAGACTAGATGAATTGGCGGGGTTCGCAGGGAGCAGGCAGGTGCTCATTATGGACCAGATACGAAGTGGGCGGGACCTGCTAGAAGAGGCGGGATTAAAGGGAATAGGGCAGATGAAAACTAGAACAGGTACTGGGGAGTGCCCAGGGAAGGGCTAGGAGAAAGAGGCAGGGCACAGAGACCCCAGGTCACCCTCCCACACCGCCCACAGGTACAGCCGCATTGTGGGTGGCTGGGACCTGCTGCCTCGCGCGCTACTCAGCTCGCTGTCAGGGCCTCTCCTGTTGCACACGCCGGTCGTAGCCTTGACGCAAGGGATGCACGAGGTGCATGTGCACATAGGGACCTCGCTCCAGGGCCAGAGTCTGAAAACCTTGGCCGCCGACGTGGTGCTGCTGACGGTAAGTGGGCCAGCGCTGCAGCGCATGAAATTCTCGCCTCCGCTGTCGCTGAAGTGGCAGGAAGCTCTGCGCGCTCTGCACTACGTGCCAGCCACCAAGGTGTTCCTGAGCTTCCGCCGTCCCTTCTGGCACAACGAGCACATACAGGGAGGCCACTCGAACACCGACCGCCCATCACGCATGATATTCTACCCGCCTCCGGGCGAGGGCGCGCTGCTGCTGGCCTCGTACACATGGTCAGACGCGTCGGACCCGTTTGCCGGCTTGAGTCTGGAAGAAGCGCTGCGCTTGGCACTCGACGACGTAGCTGCACTGCACGGGCAGATTGTGTACCGGCTCTGGGACGGCACCGGCGTTGTCAAGTGCTGGGCGGAGGACCCGTACAGCCAGGGCGGCTTTGTGGTGCAGCCGCCGAACCTCTGGCGAGCTGACAAGGACGACTGGCAGTTCAACTGGGCAGCCCCCTATGGTCGCATCTACTTCGCTGGGGAGCACACGGCCTACCCGCACGGCTGGGTGGAGACCGCTGTCAAGTCCGCACTGCGTGCCGCGGTGTTGATCAACAGCCAGATTCACAGCCAGGAGAGAAATGTGAACGTGGAGGAAGGGCGTACACACTTGGCGGAGGCGCCTGTGCCCAGCTAGCCCCTGTGCGAATCCAAAAAGGGGGAGGCCACCTATCCTCCAGCCCTACATTTAACTGCTCGACACAATACCCACAAGAGGACCCAGTATTAAAGTATTTTCAGAAAAAGCCATGTGGTCCTGGCCCACCCCGGCTCAGTCACTCCCCCAGTTTGCTTAGAGCAAAGCCATTACCCCCCGCGACTGAAGGGGCTGTGCCTATCCTGGAGCCCCAGAAGCTGTCCCACTTCTGCCAGGGCAGTGGGGCTTTATTGGGTGAGGATGGACACTGCTTTCCCCGACTGGCTAATGGTAATCACAGTGCCCTCCGGGCTGTAATGACACAGATGGGGCCTGATGTAAGTAACAGAAAACCCAACCAACAATGGGTAAAACTGGAGTTTATTCTTCTCAAGTAACAAGAAGCTGGTAGGCAGGGTCCCCAGAGTGTTTGAGCAACTCTACAGGCCCCTTCTTCTCAGTTATGTCTGGGATGTGTCCCTGCACAGCTACTAGGTGACGGCTGCACTCCAACACATCCTCACTCCTACAAAAGCTCCAAACTCAGGCAGGTAAGGGAGCCCTGCCTCCACAAGCCTCCCCCTCACCACTAAGGGAACTCTTCTTACATCTCATTGGCCAGGTCAGTTATGTAGTTGGACACCTGCTCTGCAGAGTGGTCAGAGGGGACCAGGAACCACTCCTACTCCATCTAGGTTCAAGGCAACGTGGCAGCCTCCTTCCAACCCCCTTCAGGCGGCCAAATGACACTGTAAGTGTCAGTTAATAAAACCAGCTAATCAGGGGCTCAGGAGGCACAGTGGGAGACCCCACCCCTCTTTTCTCGCTCCACCCCCAGTCTCACAGAGAGGCCAGAACTGGATAAAGTGCTAGTGTGGGTGGGGCAGGCTGCTTGCAGACCCAGTAATATTAGTCTGTGCCTTCCTCCTCCTCCTCCTCAGGCAGGATCTCCAAGCTGCTGTCTGGCTGCAGGGCTGTGTCCGCAGGGAGCGGCGGGGCTAGTGGGGCCCGGGTAGGCGACAGCGGCAGTGGAGAGGCAGGGGGTGACGGGCTGCCAGGCTCTGTGGGGGGCACCAGACCCAGGACCTCCTGCACATTGTAGGGAAGCTCCTGGAGGGTTGGGGGTTAGGGAACAAAAAGTCAGAGGTTTGACAGGGCAAGGGGATGAGGGCGGTTGGGAGGTGGGAGGACTCACCATGCAGGCAGTCAGCTGCCGGTAGAGGGCCTCAGCCCGTGTCAGCACATCCTCTACACTCAGCTTCATGGTCAGCTCGTTGATGTGCTGCAGGAGGGAGTGTATGAGGCTGGCCAGCTGGGCAGCCTGCCTGCCTGCACGCCCTCAACCACTACCACCCAAGCACCTACTGTGTGCCTCATTCTGGGGGCACAATAGAGGAAAGACAGATGAGACTGGCCCTCTTGGAGCTCATAGTGGAGCTGGGGGACCAGGGGAGATCACATGCTCCCAGGCTGCTTACCAGATGCAGGATACCAGGAAGGAAAAGGACACTAGGCTGAGCCCTGTGGCCCCACCTCAGAGTAAGGTACTGGGGGAGTGCTAGGGCGTCATCTCATGCATGAACCACATGCATGAGAGGGCACTGCTGGGAAGCAGGGACAGGATGTGGTAGGAAGAAACAGAGTGCGTCTCATGGTACTGCTTAGTGAACCATACTTTCAACGATCCTATTTTGAGTAGTGACTACTGCAAGGTCCTGTGGCACGGGCACAGTGCCAGCTCTATGGAGTTCGGAGCCAGTTACAATGTCCCATCTGCACAGGTCAGGATAAACAGGTAAAAGGCAGAGACTGGGAGGGACCAGGGCCTCACCTTGAGGATCTCATTGGAGCCGAAGCCTGAAAGCATGAGGGTGTCTCGCTCCATATCCAGGATGGCACAGGCCACCAGTAGGTGCAGATTAGGGCCAGGGAGCCCTGTCCACAGCACCTAGGGGTGCCGGAAGGAGGGGTCATGGCCCAACCTCTGCTTGAGGTCCCATTCAGGTCTGCCCCTGCCCACCTCCCACAGCCCTCACACCCAAGCTGGCTGGCCCACCTCCCATAGCCGAAGGACATCCAGGAAGGGGAATTCCCTCTTGAACCAGATGAGCAGCCACCGGAAGCAGAAGCAGAGAGAGCCCGAATCTTGAGAGTCTAGAGGAGGACAGCAATAAAAGGGATGGTGGGAGCAAAAAGCAAGCTCAAAATCAATGCTAATCCCATTCTAATTCATAGTGTGCCTGGTGGTCACACTGAGGCTCTAAGTCACCCTGGCTGTGAGACCCTCCACCAGTTTAGGCAAGGCCTCTAAGCAGAGACAAGAATGCTGTGTCAACAGCAACCTTTCCCATCCTGCCTTCCCAACCCCAGAAAAGGTAAGCTGTTTCACGTTTTTCACTCTCACATGGAAAGACCAGTACACTCAAGGAAAAAAAAAATCTATTCAATGCCCAATGCTGGTGGAGGCCTAAGGAAAATGGCACCCGTGTATGTTGCTAGCAAAAATGAAACTTGGTATAGCTTTCCAGGAAAGCAGTGATGGGGACAATCATTTCAAAAGCTGTAAAAATATGTATTGGTCTAGATACAATTTCACTTCTTGGAGTGTAACTTAAAGAAATTATCCAGACTATTGTCATTGTGATAAGAAACTACAAATAACCTAGATGCCCAGCAGATCAGGTCAAATCTTTTTTATTTATTTTTTTCTTTTTTGGGAGTGGTTCCCTGGCTGGGAATCGAACCCAGGCCATGGCGTTGAGAGCACCAAAGCCTAGCCACTACACTACCAGGGAACCTCCCCAAATCTATTCGTATACATCCTTAAGGAAAGAACACTGTCCGGTCAATGTAAGTGATGGTTTAGAGCAACAGTCCCCAACCTTTTTGGCAACAGGCACCGGTTTCATGGAAGACAATTTTTCCATGGACTAGTGAGGAGGGGAAAATGATTTCGGGATGATTCAAGCACACTTATTGTATACTTTATTTCTATTATTATTATTAAATTATAATATACAGAGTCCGGCACAAATAATGCCCCTTTTTTATCAACTGGTACCAAAGATTTTATTACAAAATCATAAACATGTATGGTTATGATTTTGTAATAAAATCGTAACTCAAGTCTGGGCGTTACTTCTGCCAGACCCTGTATAATGAAATATACAACTAATTTAATGCCACCACTGATCTGACAGGAGGCAGAGCTCAGGCAGTAATTCGAGTGATAGGGAGGCTATAAATACAGATGAAATTTTGCTCACTCACCCACCCGCCACTCACCTCCTGCTGTGCAGCCTGGTTCCTATCAGTACCAGTCTTGTGGCCCAAGAGTTGGGGACCCCTGGTTTAGAAAACTTTTAATGACAGAGAGAGGCAGCTAATATCCAAGTCTCCCCCACCCCCAGAAGTAGAGTGTGCTTTTCTTTTCAGTGAAGTGAGGCTGGTATGTCCCCCTCCCCGAGGGAAAGCCTAAATTTCAGTAAAGAAATGCCCATAAATAAGTTAACTTATCATCATTTGCACTCAAAACAATACTACTATCAATGGTAACTTTTACTTTCTTTCCTTTATCTGAATTTCCCACATTTGTTTCATGGAACAAGTAATGAAACATTTTAAAGCCAGAATGTAGCAGTCCAGCACCAAGAGCCGAGAGAACCAGTTTCTAACCCCTGGCTCAAGGTGAGTGGAGGTAAGAGCTGGATGGAGATAAGAAGTGCTCAGAGGCACACCCAAGTCCTTCATCTGAGAAGTATGGGACTGATGGGAGCATGCAGGAGCAGCTCATGGGGCAGGTGGACACACAGGAGTATACACACACCTACATTTGGTAAGGTTTTGCCCCAAGTGCAATCGTGCCTTTTACAGATAGGTAAGTTTTGGGTTCTGGGTTATGAGGAATATTCCTCTTGTCTAGATCAGGACCAAATGTCCCAGACATCTTCTGTGGCCACTTACTCCCAGACACTCTTTGGCAGTGTCTGTGACCCTGGTGTTCCCTGCCCGCCCAACTAAGACACATACCCAGGAAGTCACAGAGTGGTGGATCCAGCACCCGGAGGAGCAGCAGGAGCTGTCCCAGTTGCCGCTTCATTGTCTCCTGACTCTCCTCAAAGTTGCCATGCTGGGGGATGGGGATGGGGGTAGAGGGGAGGGCCATGTGAAGGGCTGGACTCCCATCCTTGGGAGGGGGAGGGGGCCTGTCTCCCATCCCAGCCCTGAGCCTCACCACAAGTTCCATGAAGCCACAGAAACACCAGAACGCATCCACCTCATTCTGAATGACGTAGAGGATCGGGGAGAGAAGATCACTCATGCCCTGGACATAGCCTGGGGGGTAGATGGGATCAGGACCCGGCCCAGGCCCTCAGTACCCTCCATGGGTAGGCCCTGCCCCCAGCCCCACCCTTGGTGCCACACCGAGGTCAAAGTGGTACATGCAGTAGGTGAGGAGAATGTCATTCAGCAGGCCCAGCCCTGGGTTGTCGGGACCCTCATAAAACTTGTTGCTCCTGTCTGTGCGGCTCACATCTCTCTCTGCGGGGACAGGGTGTGGGGTGCAAGGTGAGAAAGGTGCAGGGGGCCCATCCTGCTGGCCACCAGCACCAGCCCTCACTCCTCTTGTCAGCAGACCCAAAGCAGGTATGGGCCGGTCCTGAAACCATCTGAACAATCTGGAGTGAGTTGCTGTGCTCCCAGCAACCGAGTTACTAACCATCCACAGTTGGGGAAAGTGAGGCCAAGGGGAAAAAATCACTTGCCAAGATCTCATAGTGAGTCAATGGCAGAGCTGGGATTTAACCTCAAGAAGCCTGGCTTCTCCCTCCCTCCCTCCCCCTGCCCTGCCATTGGCCATTCCCACCCTTGCTCACCCCCATCTCCCCCAGAAGACATCATCCTTGCTCCCAGGGAGGCAGGGGCTCCCTCTGGCACCACCCACTGCACCACCCACCGATGAGGCTGCGGTATCCATGCAGCAGTGAGTTCCTCCGCTCTTGCTCAGGGCTCACCGATTTCCATTGCAGCTTCATGCGGAAATACTCATCCCTGAGGGACAGGAAAGGCTGGTTGTGAGGACATCCCACCGCCTCCTAGTCAGAGCCTCAGAACCGTTCCCTAGCCCTGCAGACCCAAGTGGGCCACCTGGTCATCCGGCCCCTGGCCCATGCTTCCCCTCCTAACATCTCTCAGGACACAGGACACCCTGTGTGGCTTTTGTTGGAAGTGTTACCACCACTGGACAGAGAGCACCAAGGCTGGGGACCAGGATGCACAGCAGAGGTACAGTATATACGAAGAATGAGGAGAGGTCCCACAATTTAGGAGGCAAAGCGGTGAACAATGAAACAGTATGGTGCCAAGATTAAAAGAACAACACAGGGGAAGCTGGGGGGCTGGCCCCTTCTTGCTCATGTGCAGGTCAATGCCCAGCACAAGGCAGGCTCACAGCTGTCTGGGGAACAAGTCCATGTGTGCACCTGTGATGTACAGAGTGCCCTGCTGGCCACCAGGACATGATCAAAAACCTCCAATCAACTTGGGAGACCAGGAGGTCAGAGTCTGGAGCCTGACAGGGCAGGCCTCAGCTTCTCACTCACGTTTTCTTGCGCACGTGGGCCTTGTGTTCTTCGGCTGAGCCCTCCCAGCTGAGGTACCCCAGGAGGAACTTCCAGGCTTCACGTCTCAGGCTGGGGCTCAGACCCTGGCGGGCAGAGTGGGCAGGCAGCTCAGAGGGAACCCCTGGGAGCTGTCAGCCCTGCCTGGTCCTCCCCACCCACCTGGCACCTCACCCCTGAGAAGATCCGGGCTTTTAGCTCAGGGACCTGCTGCAGGCGGCCCTCAGGGCCCACATAGAGGGCCCACTCCTCCTCTGTGACAGGAGACGCCCGCTCCACGGCTGGCCGAGGACCCAGCTCCACCTGTGGGACACAAGGCAAATGAGCCCAGGGGCTTGACCAGGCCTGCTAGGGTCCCATCTATGGGGTCCCCACACCACTCCCCAATCCCATCCCAGGCCACCTCAAAGTCACCTCAGAGCCACTCTTAGCTTGATGGACAGGCAGTTAATGTTTAAGGTGGGAAACAGAGTGACTTCATTGGGTCAGTGACAAAGTCACCCCCAAGTCATGAGGGGCCCCCAATAATAGCAGGTACCAGAAGCACAGCTATAAGCACTTTCTGCAAAGTCACTCATGCAACCCAATGGGAATAGGGCCACTATTATCCCCATTTTTCCGAGGAGGACACTGACTTGCCAAGGTGACAGCCAGAAAGTAGTGGGGGAGTCCACCCTAATACTCACACAGGAAATGACTTCAAATCCAGGCTCGGGCTCATCATCGGGGGCTGGAGGAAGGTCAGAGGAGGCCCCTTCTGAGTGTGGCTGCAGGGCTCCCCGGAAGAAGTTGGTCACACGGGAAAAGCTGCTGAACGTGGTGGAGTAGGGGTCTTGGAGGAAGCGCTGGGGACAGGGCAGAAGGCGGTCACAGCTCCACCCCTTCTTGCTTCATCCACTGCAATCCCCCCTCCCTGCCCACAGCCACCAGGCCTGGCACTGGGGACTCACAGACACCACATTGGAGCTGTCCTGGTCAAAGAGCTGAAGGTGGTGGAAGGAGTTGGAGAGGGCCGAGCAGTCGTGGGGGAAGACAAGGTAGAGGCGGGAGTCCTGTGGGGAGCTGGTGGGAGATGGTCTGATGTCATGCAGGTACAGGACCCTGCATTTGTTCCTTCCCCCTCTCAGGTGCAGGGTCCCAGTGGCCCTTGGGGAATTCTTCATCTTGGGCCTGACACCACAACTGGACCCCGGGGCTGGCCAATGAGGGCATTCCACCTCCCGGCCAGGGTGAATGATTCAGGGATAGGCCAATGAGAAGCAGCAGTTCTGGGGTGCTATTGGAATGTGGGGAAAGAGGTGCTTCCTATCCACTGGGTCTGCTAAGCCAGGACTGCTCGGAGCTCCTGAGAATGGCTGCAAACCCTGGAGGCACTGGCCATGTTGGACCTGGGCTGGGGAGTCTGCACTCCCATCCACCTTCTTGGGTCCGGAAGGGCAGTGCTGGGTAGCTACCTTGACTGTGGACAGCAAACTCAGAGAGAAACACAGCATCTCTTAACATCCTGGGACCTGGGGCCTGCCTGAAACCAAACTACTCTTTGACTTTGTGGATACGCATGTCAGTTAATTCCCTTTTGCTGCCTTTAAATCAGTCTGAGTTGTTTCTTTCACAACCCCAGGGGGCCAGATGTAGCTGTGGAGGGACAAAGGCCTGGTACTGGGAGGACTCACCTAGCCAACAGCAGGTAGCGGCTGAGGACTCGGAGCAGGGCGTGGGTGCCCCCTCGGTGGAAGTGCAGGGCGGGCAGGGAGCCTCCAGCCTGAGTCACCAGGACCAGGTAGGCCCAGCTGAGACCTGGCTTGGACCGGCGGATGGACTTGAGCTCACCTAGACTCACCGAGAAGGCCCAGGAGTCCCGGGGGGAGCTGGGCTCTGCACCTAGGGGACGGCACAGTGTTGGGAGAGATGTGGAAAGCCAGAGAGGCACAGTCATCTCCTGAGAGCCCACCATGAGGCAGCCCTAGGCCCCATCCTTTGGGAGCTCTGGGGCACTGCACATTTCCTTACAAACACAACTGAATAAAATGGGAAGGGGGTTCAGTGAACACATGCCTGCTCCAAACTGAGCTCCCTGTGGCCCTCAGGATGAAGACTGGATACATCAGGTCTGTCCCCTGCCCCCTGCCTGTCTCACCCCCAACCCTCTCTTAACACCAGACCCCATACTGGAGCCACAAGGAAAGGCTGTGATTTCCTATACACACCCAGCACCCCACACCGCCATTCTTGCACGGCTGTTCTCTCTGTTGGGAGGGAAAACTCCCAAGTGTTCCTCAGAACCAGGCTATGGCATTGCCTTTCTGGTAGGCTTCACAATGCAGAGTGGTCAGCTACCTCCTCTAGTGCTCCCAGCACCCAGTGTGAGTACAGGATGACTTGAATCATGCTGTAACTGTCACCCCCATGGTCTGGACTCATGCGGGGTACACAGAGCCAATCAGGGAGCCCAGTCAAATGAGCAAGGCTATAAACCCTGGAGACACTGGCCATGCTGAACCTGGGCTGGGGATAGTCTGTACCCCCATCCACTCTCCTGGGACTGGAAGACCAGTGCTGGGCAACCATCTTTCCTGTGAGCAGCAAAGCCTGGGGAGCCATGATCATTGAGGTTAAGATCTATCTCCATTCCCAGCCAGGGAGCTACCAAAACAAAACAAAACAAAATATCTATCTCCACCTGCCCCGCATGGGCACCATCTCAGCCTACCTCTGGTGGGCTCTGAGTGGCGGGGCTGTGGCCGCACAGTGCTGATGACAGCCCAGTCAGGTTCATAGCCGGGGTCAAAGGTTGGCTCTTCCTCGGAGGTGCAGGAGTCACCCCCACTGGTGTCCTTGGGAAAAGAAAGGAAAAGGAGAGTGAGAGGCTGTGTATTTGGTTTCCAGGTCAGAGCCACATGGCCATCCTGGAAGGTAGCCCCACTGAACAAAGAGGGAAACTGAAGTGCAAAGAGGGTACAGCACTTGCTTTGGGTCACCCAGCACAACCAAAGACTGAGACTGGGATAGGACTCAAAGCCAAGTCTCCTGGTGGTGCTATTCAAAGGATCACCACCTGGGGAGCAGGTACGTAAGCAAGGGCAGGGGCACTCTGCCATCAGACTGCCTGGTCACAGTGCTTAAATTAGTATTCACTAGGGCAACTCAAATAAAAATCACAACCAAATCTCCATCCATACCTAGTAGAATGGCTAGAATAAAGAAGATAAGTAATAACAAGTATTGGTGAAGATGTGGAGAAACTGGAACCTCTCACACTGCTAGTGGGAATGGAAATGGTGCAGCCACTGTGGGAAAAATCTGGCAGTTCCACAAAAGGTCTAACATGGAATTACCATATGACCCAGCAATTCCACTCCTAAGTGTATACCCCAGAGAAATGAATATAAACATCTACACAAACTCATACACAAAGCTTCACAGTAGCATTATTCATGATAGCCATGAAGTGGAAACAACCCACTGTCTATCAGAGTGATGAATAAACAAAACGTGACAGAGCCATGATCTATTCTATTAACATACTATAGAATTTTCAGCAATAAAAAGGAATGAAGGGGAGTTCCCTGGTGGTGTAGTGGCTTAAGGCTTCAGCGCTGTCAGAGCTGCGGCCTGGGTTCGATTCCCAGCCAGGGAACTACCCACATAAAAATAAATAAATAAAAATTTAAAAAAAAAAAAAAAAAAAAAAGGAATGAAGTTCTGATCTATGCTACAACATGGATGAACCTTGAAAGCATTCTCAGTAAAAGAAACCAGTCACAACAGACCATAAATTGTATGATTCCATCTATATGAACTGTCTGGAATAGGCAAACCTACAGAGACAGAAAGATTAGTGGTTGCCAGAAGCCAGGGGAAGGGAGAATGAAGAACAATTGCTAACAGGTATGGATGGATGGGGTTTCTTTGGGGCATGACAAAATGTTCTGGAATTGGACACTGGTGATGGTTGCAAAATCTTGTGAATACTGAAAACTACTGGATTACGCACTTTGAAAATCTTAAATTTTACCATAAAATTGAGTTTTATGGTAAGTGAATTCTATCTCAGTAAAAGAAAAAAAAAGATAGCTGGCTCACAAATTATGAAATTAATGTGAAGTGCCCAGTGTGGCTGCTCTTACTGTACCAAGCTCAGGAAACCATGCAGCAGTCGTGCTGAGGGTTAGAGTGCAGTAAAAACTGATGGTGCTGGCCATGGGCCATGGAGGAGCACAGCAAAGAAACAAAGTATGTGAGGACTGTAGTGAATGAGTGCATTCACAGGTAATGCGCCTTCCTATGTGGCAAAGTCTAGAAAGAAAAACTCCATTTCCCAGACTCCCTTGTAGCTACAATGCTAAACACAAGACAGTCTACCAATCAGATGCACCTGCAAAGTGAAAAGTGAGGGCAACTTCCTGCCACTTTGGCCATATTTGACTGATGAGCCAGGATATTCATCTTCATGTCCATCTTTATGCAAATGGAGAGTCAACTGGGGCAGCAGTGGAGACAGCTCAGTCTTCCAGATGCCAGGCACTACCTTTATGGGGACTGATTGGTAGCGTTGACTGTAATGTTCTTGAACTTCACAGCTTCAATGACAGTCCCATTTACCACAGCCCTCATTTTGGCAATGGTAGCAGCTCCCTCCCCTAACTGGTCAATTCTGGAATGTTAGTCCTGTTCCTCTATCCCTGGCAAAAAGTCCTGTAAGCATTTCTTTGCATTTAATCCCTTGCTGCTTAAAGTTACTGGAGTGTTTTGTGACTCCTGCAATAAACCCTGCATGATTAGAGCAATGAAGCTAGAAAGACCCAGATTGGGTCTACCCAACAGCCATTTCTGCTGCTGCTTCCAGAGCCCCTTCCCCAACCGAAGCTGAATTTTCCCCATTATATTTTGCTTTCTAAGCCTTCCCTATAGTTGTGAGTTGCCTATGGACCCAACTCTGGCCAGTGGGAATGGAGAGGACATCTGTGGGGAGTTTGAAGGGAAATACCGAATATAAAAAGGCACCTAAAGGAGTGAACACACTATTCAGGCTTTTGGGTGCTGTCGAGGGAGGATATGGTGTTTGGAGCTGTGGCAGTAAACTAGGGCCATGAGGGGAGGGCCAAGGACTGGAAGGGACACTTATCCACAAGGCTGCCAAACCGGCCATGGAAAAGCCATTTCTGCCCTCCATGTTTTGTGACATGAAGAACGTGATGATTTCACTGATGTTCTAGTGGTGCTATTTAACAAATATTTGCAGCTCTCTGCCTCTTAGGCACACAGGAGGGTCACAGTTCACTGATCTCTACTGGTTGGACAGAGCTATGCAACTAATTCTGGCCAAGGGGCTGGGATATATCATTTCTAGGGTGAACTATTTAATTCCTAGGGAAAGACCTCTAGAATTCTCTTTCCCTCTGCCACAAGGAATGGTGACTTCTCAAATGGTGGCTGCCATAGCAGCACATATGCTTCCCTGAGTAATCATGATGAACAGAGCTAATGAGCCAACCTGCAACACATATGTAGGATGAACAAAAACAGTAAAAAAGGCTGGAGCTCCAGCAGCCCTTTTGGACTATGAGACAGCCTAGGGGATGAATACCATATGCTAAGGATGGATATGACATGTGGAAGATGCAGAGCAAAGATGGAAGAAAATGGGATCACTGATGACACATGAACCTGTATTGTTGACTTCTAGATTTTAATAGCAGAGAAATGAGTTTCTGTCTTGCATAGGCCTCTGTTGATATTTCTGTTATGCACAGCCAAATGCAACTCCAAATTGATGCAAAGGATTTCTGGGAAATTCTTGTTTTCTCTGATGAGGACAGATGTGATTGGCACACTGCTTGTCCCTTTCTTCCTCCCTTGAAAGGCAGATGGCAATGGCTGGAGCTGAAGTAGTCATTTAAAGACTAGGGCAATCACAGTAGGACGTCAGTGATCTAGGCCCTGATGTCACCAAGCAAGGCCAGAAGCCCCATTACTTCTAGGGGTCTTATGAGATGAGAGAAACAAACTTTTTTGTTTAACTTATTGTTGGTCTGGTTTTATGTTCCTTGGAGCTGAATGTATCATGAATGTGTATGTGCATTCTGAAGCCATTTCCATGGATTTCTGCTATTCAAAAGTAGGAGTGCCAAGGAGGACAGCAATATATTCAAGAAAGGCACTCAGATTGCCTTCCAGATTGGTGGAAAATGCAAAATCCTAGGTGCTTCTGCCTCAACTCCCTGGGGGCGGTGGGCATTGGGGTGTGGGCACTTTAGAATCTCCATTTGTATCCCATTAGTTCATGTGAAATCCCATGACCCCAACTGAAGCTCCATCCTCTCTCCCTGGCCCATCACATCAGCCTCTTCCCGGACTATCCAGCTTTTAGTCTCTCCATTCTGTCCTTTGTCTCATCTCCTATATACCACTCCCACAGAGGGGTTTCTGCACCCATACATTTCTCTTTCCATGGTTCCCCAGGGCCCTCAGGGCCCAAGCTTCTGAATGTCCAAGCTGGCATTTCAGGCCCAACCACCTTTTCAGCAAACCGCTCTACAGACATCCACTTCCCCCTGTGCCCTGCAATATACTTCCTCCTGCCATCCCTGAATTACCCATTTATCCCCTTCTCATCTTTAGAGTCCCAGCCCAAATGTCTGTTTCTCCAGGAAGAGGTGGAGCTCTGGAATCAGAGTGTCTGGATTCAAACCCAAGTTCCAACACCACCTACCTTTTTTGACCTTGGAAAAGAGGCTTCCTCTCATTGTGCCTCAGTTTTCTCAAAAATAGACTGAAAGTGAGATTGTGCTCATTCCTGGATGCCAGCATCATCCAGCACAGGGCCTGGCAATAAGCCTCAGGAGCCAACTGCTAATGAGAAGGGTGAGGTCCTGTACCAGGGAGGAAGGGGTAATGGCGAAGTGGAGCCACCTCGGTCCGGTCCTGTTCCCTCTCTGGACATGAAGGTAGAACTGCCCCAGAGGAAATGGGTTTCCACCACTCTTCCAAGTTCTGATGGGCTAATAGCTGGTGGAACCCAAATCCACAGGCTGAAGTGTCCTCCTGTGTCCTGGCAGGGATCTCCCAAGAAACAAAGGAGCTGAGGGGGCAGCTGTTCCCATACCCACAAACTTCATGGTGTCTGCTTTCTTTCCATTAATGGGCCTCTTCAGCCCCATTTCACAGAGAGGAGGAAACCAACAGGGTCACACCTGCCCTAAGTGGTGTAACTGGAATTGTACCCAGCTCTTTCAAATGCCTTCCATTGCCCAGACCCAGAAAAAAGCAAATAGAGAAGGTGCAAGTGAGGGATGCCTACCTTCTTGGAGAAAAGGATTCGGGTGGAATCTCCAACTTCCTCTATGGGAGCCCAATGCAGGAAGACGTCATTGTCCTGTTAGAAGAATGGAGGCGTTAGAAGGGCTCTCCGCTTAACTCCGCTTAAATCTTATTGCCAAACTTCTTCCCGCTTTTGGACCCTCAGCCTAACGATCCTCTGGTTCTCTCTCCAGTCCTCATCCACTGTCTTCCTAAGATCCCGTCACTGACAACCAGACTATATTCCTCTAGATGCCACCTCCACACTGCTTTGGGCCTGCCAGAGCCCTTTTCCAACCCAGCCCACCTTCTCCACAACACGGATAACACCAGCGATGAGGGAGTCCGGATCTTGGTGTTTCTTGGCACTGGTATGCAGGTAAACACCTCCCTTCTCAAACACCACCTGGGGACAGAAACAAGTAAGGGGCGGGGCCGACACCCAAGGGGTGAGGCCCAAGAGAGAGCCAATGGAAGAGGACCTAGGGAGGAGCTATTTCCCGGGGGGCGTAGCCCGGGGGAAACCATTACCTAGCGCTTGGGACCTGGAGTGGTGAAGCCTGAATAAAAGTCTGGCGTTCGGGTGCTGGGGGATGGAAGGAGGGAGGAGAAGAGGGGGGAATTGTATTCCAAAAGGGGCGGGCCCAAGAGTAGTTTAGCAGTCCAGGGGGCGGGGCCAAACGATATGGGTCTTCCCTCGGGCAGTGGAGGGAAGAGTGGCAGCGCATTTATCAGGGAATGGTGTGTTTGCTAAGGATCGGTCTGGCTCCTAGAGCTCCGGCACGGCCGAGGGAACAGCAGACGACCGGAATAGGCGTTCCATATAAACAGAAGCTAAAGAGTGCACCCACAGTACTTACCCTATAACCGGTTCCCTCCATAGCCGCGGCCGAGACCCCACTACCCCGGCTCCCTCCTTTTCCGGGTCAACATTCTGTCACATCCGGATAGGAGACTTCCCTCAAGCCCGGACAGTGGTAGCGCCCTTGCCTGTTCTAGAACAGGAATGGGTGTAACCATCTTTCAGAATGGGGTGCCAGAAGTTGAACCACGAGGGTTTAAGTCACGTGGCGCGGACTCTAAAGATGGAGCAGGCCAGCGAGGGTGCGCAAGCTCAGTGCTGCTGTCCTTTCCACGAAGTAAACAAGGAGGCGGGTCCAAGAGCTCCACCCCCTGCCCCAAACACTCCGAAACGCCTACTACTTTCTCCATATTGTATACTGGCATCGAAGCCAGATAGGTGCCATTTGGCTTGAGGGCACGGCTGAAGCGGGTCAGCTGTGAGCATGTTATCGCGGGGCAGTCCTATTGCTCTGAGGGGCGCGAGAGCAAGGTTCTGGAAAAGAGAAACGGAGAAAGGAAGAGAAGGTGAGAGGAACTATACAGCAAGAGGTGCGGAGGGACTCGGGTTAACTGATGAAGTCTTCAGTATCCCGGGAACGAAGCGGTTTCAGACGAATTCATGAGTCACTGTCGAGAGAGAGGCCTGAAGCACCATATTGAAGTTGGGCAAACCGAAGCAAGAAACGCTGCCATGTTGCATCTTTGCCCGTCTCGGTGCTGAAGGGGGATAGGCTGGAGAGCCTATATATATATATATATATAATGGGCAAATGATGCCAGGCTGGCTGCCAAGTCGTTAATCGGTACTGCTTTTCTCCACTTCTGTGTTAGAGGTTGATATACGTGAGGGACGTCAAGACGCTTGCCTTAATTTACTGTGGTCCTGAATGTTAATGTGCAGGCGACCATATGTATTGGGGTCGAATTGCTCTAGGTTTTCGAACAAGCTAAAGCATTGTCCCATCTTTCTTATGGGCACCCTGCTATCGCCATTGCCCACTGGTGACCCGGTGAAGCCCCTTTAGCCACCATCTTGGCCTCGGGCAGCCCGGTAAGGGAGGCGGGCCAACTACGCGGAAGTGACGTGGTCGCCGCCATGTCTTTTGAGGGCGGCGACGGCGCCTGGTCGGCCATGCTGGCTACGGGCACGTGAGTGGAGGCGGCGTTGTGAACCGCGGTGTGGGGAAGACTTGGTCGTCCGGAGGAGAAGGGCGCTGGGAGGGCGAACCGTTAGCGGGAGGGGTATGGCCTGCGTAGATCAAAGGGAAAAGATGCCCGGAGACCCTATGCTGAGCGCTGGAAAGGGGCTGCTGGCGATAACTGTTGTGTCTGGCCCGAGGCAAAACCTAGACAGCCTTATCTTCCGGTCTCCAGACCCATTAGGATTCTTACCTTGATGGTGGACAGTAGACTGTCCAAAGGGTCGGATGGGGGCTTGGGGGCGCCCCTCACCCGTCTAAAGGCGGGACTTCCGGTCCTGACCACCACCTGGGCAGGATTTCCTGTTTTCCTCTTGGAGAGCGGGTCTTCGCTGGTCTCCGGTGGAGGTGTTGAGTTCTCTCAGAGTTGGAGAGAGACTTCAGACATTCGCCCCGCCACGGCTGCAGCGTGCATCCTCCAGATCCTCTCACCTTCGAGCTGTGTGGAAGAGGGCACTTCCAGTTTGATAGGTGGTTGGAGGGGAGCTTCATTAGCATCCCTCATTCTCTGGGTGACTTCTCCTTTCCTCACCTCTTCATGGAGTCAGTTTCCTCACTTCACCTTTCATCTCCTAAGAGGCCACTTACCTTCTTACCTCTCTATCTCACCTGTGGCAGACAGGTCTTGCCTCCTTTTCTGTCTCCATTTTAAACTCCTCCATTTGTGGGGAGGGTGTCCTTCATTTCTCAGCTCTTTGGAGGATACAGGACTTCCTCCAGAAACCGAAGGGACAGGAAGTTACCCAGATCTTGGTTACTCTTGGGTAACTGACTCCAGAGGCCCCCCAGACTTTGAAAGAGTTGCCCTCCTCCTTTTTGCCCATGTTCTGAGGTGGGGAGACCCTCACATCACTCACCCTCACTTCACTCTTTGCAGCCCTGTGGCTAATCTAAGATGTAGGACAGAGAGAGAGGAGTTTAATCCTGGTGTCCCAAAGAAGTGAGAGCCCCAGGCTGAGCACCACCAGGCTGTGTGACCTTAGATCAGTCATTTCCTTGCCCTGAGTTTCAGTTTCCTCCTTCATCAAATGTGGATGATCCAAGGAATGTCTCTGAGACCTTGCGCACTGCCCAGTCCTGTTAGGTTTTGGAGTCAGGCAGACAGCAGTTTCAGCTTCGCTTCTGTCTTTTCTAGCTGTGTGCCTTTGGGCCAGTGCCTTAAGCTATCTGAGCCTCACATTCCCCATCTGAACTAGGAGATCACAATTTTTTTTTTTTTTCTCACAAGGTAGGCAGGAAGGCATTCAGGATTCAGAACAGGCTCTGGCTGCAGACTGCCAGGTCCAGGTCCCAGCTGTCCTCTCCAGTTGTCTGACCTCAGTCAAGATCTTAACGCTCCCTGGGTCTCAGTTACAACTCTGAGGTGGGGTGGTAACAGCTCCTCCCTCATAGGGCTGGTGAGAGATTGGGATGAGAATGTTGATAACACACACAGTCCCTGCCTGGCATGTGGGAAGTGTGGGATAAACTTGCTACAGAGTCTGTCAAAAAAGGTGCTGTTGGAGTTTCCGGGTGGTGTAGTGGCTAAGGCTTCAGTGCTGGTGCTGTCAACGCTGCGGCCTGGGTTCGATTCCCAGCCAGGGAACTACCCACATAACAAGAACAACAAAAAGGTGCTGTTTGTATTCTCCCTACATGTGACTTCTGTCAAGGGCTTATGTTCCATGAGCTCTGGTTGCTCTATGAGGTAACAGCTCCCACCTGGGTGGGTCAGGCAGGAGGAGAGATGACAGGTACAGAGACCCTGTGTGGAATAGATGCTCAGCCAACAGTGGCTTCTATGTGAGTCACAGAAGGCCTGTGAATTGAAATCAAATTACTGTGACCCTAGTGAGCTGGATCACAATGCGGCTTGAATTCCTCCAATGACAGGGTGCTTACTTCTTCCCTAAGGAGACTCCTCGGCTGCCCAGAAGCCCTGGCTCAACCATTCTGGTTTTAGGGGGAAGAAAGTGAGGCACAAAGCAGGCCAGTGATTAGCCCAAGGTCACACAGAAGATTTGAGACAGGGCAGGAAGCTAGCACATGTGCCCTTTGTTCTTACCTCCTAAGAGGATGTATCCAGCAAGTTGTCTGCTTATAGCAGACCTGTCTTAGGGACACAGTTCCCTGACCTTGGATTGCTCATAGTCAGAGGAGGCAGAGGTACAACTGTTAAAAGCTCAAGTGACAAAAGCTCTAATGGAGGTAGCCCAGGGGATTATGGGTTTGGGAAGGCACCTGCTCCCTTCTGGGGCATCAGGGAAGACTTTTAGAGGAACTGCCAAAATAGTTGTATAGGAAGGCAAAAGCTTTGTGGGCGAAGTCCAGGCGCAGGCAGCAGCTTGCACACTATTTTCCACTGACTCCATCTCTGAGGTCTGCCATGTGCTAGTGGCTCAGAGATGAACCCAACAGGCCTCCCCTCAGGGGCTCCCACACTGGCTGGGGAGATGGACGTAGATCCAGAAAGTACTCCTCAGAGAGATATGTCCTAGAATGGGGGTTGCTCAGATTTTGTGGGAGCCCATGGGGCAAGGAGGGGCTGAACCAATCTAGGGGTGAGGGAAAGAGTAACAGTACATGGAGGATGAGTGGTGCAGACCAAAGGCCTCTGGCCTCAAGCCTCAGAAGTCTGCAAGGCTATGAGGCTGAGGACAGGGCCAGACTACACAGGCTTTCCAATTCCAGGCTCATGGGCTGTGACCTTGTCCTGGGATGCTAGGGAGGTACGGGGTCAGCTCCAGGTATAGAAGGACCCCCATGGGACTGTGTGCCAACTTGACTGGAGGCTGGGATGGTGGTCAGGGCAGCACTGTCCAACAGAAATAAAATACAAACCATGCATATATAATTTCAAACTTTCCATATGCCACATTAAAAAAGAAGAAAATACATTGAAGTTCATTCCCTATATTATTTAGCCATTATGTCTAAAATGTCATCATTTCAACATGTAATCATTATAATCAGATTATTCATGAGATACTTTACATCCTACTTTTTTGTACTCTGTCTTCAAAATCCAGGGTGGATTTCACATGCACAGCTCCTCTCTCTTTAGACCAGCCTCATCTCAGCTGCTCCTTAGTCACCTGTGGCTAGTGGCTCCCATATTGGGCAGAGCAGGGCTGTGGGAACAGGCCAGGGCTGATGGGTTGAGGTCTGGATGGGGATGAATTCTGGGGAGTACCAGGTTTGGGAAAAGATGCTGGGTTCAGCTGGGACAGGTGGATGGGAGGGATGGGAGTAGCATCCGGGGACAGGGAACACATGGGACTGGATGAGGATGGCACAGTCAGCCTAGCTCAGCCCCCTCTGTCTTGCTCTGCCCTGCAGGGCACAGATGGCGTTGGGGCGCCCCGAAGAACTGTGGGAGGCCGTGGTGGGGGCTGCCGAGCGCTTCCGGGCCCGGACAGGCACGGAGCTGGTGCTCCTGACTGCCGCGCCACCCCCGCCACCCCGCCCGGGCCCCTGCACCTATGCAGCCCATGGTCGAGGGGCCCTGGCTGAGGCTGCCCGCCACTGCCTCCAGGACATCGCCCTGGCCCACAGGGCTGCTGCTGCTGCCCGGCCCCCTGTGCTCCCACCAGCACCACAGTCACCCAGCCCCACATGGAGCCCAACCCAGCCTACCCTGTCCAGGGAGGAAGACGAGGAGGATGAGGATGAGCCAACAGAGACGGAGACCTCTGGAGAGCGGCTGGGGGTCAGCGATAATGGAGGTGAGAGGCACAGAGGGCAGGGGCTGGGTTGGCTCTGGGCTTGGCACATTGCCTCCAAGGAATATTTTCCTGAAGGGATGGGACTTGTTTGTATGAGCCCTGAGGTTCTATGGAACCTGGAGTCTCAAAAGAGCCTGATGGCCAATCTGGCTTGCCTGTGTGACACTGAGCAAGTAATTTTCCCTCTCTGAGCCTCTGTTGTACACTGTGTCCTGGGGCCAGCTCTGTGCTGGAAGGTACTAGGCACCTTTTCTTGAGGTACTCTCTGTCGACCCAAGGAACTGGAGTCCTGACATGAGGCAGTGCCCTGTGGAGGCTGTGGCGTTGGGACAGGGCATCCAGAGCTGGAGCATGAGTGGAATAACAGTTGTTTCCAAAACTGGGTGCCTAATGCCCATGAGGACAAAAATAAGAGTTAAAGGGACAGCTGAAGGCAGGGAAGAAAGGAACTGGTAGTTTTGGGGGGAATCTGGAGGTTGGATGCTTCCCAGAGACTGGACTGTAACATCAGGGCTTTGGAGAGTGAGTAGGATTTTGCAGAGGGGCTCCATAAATAGGAGTTACTCATTTGTTATTGTTACTACCAATGGCTGGTGTCTTCCCTGTTGCTGGAGAAAATCCACATAGGGTTAAGACTCTGAAGCCAGATGGCCTGGGTTAAAATCCCTGTGACACCACTTACTAGCTGTGGGACTTTGGGCAAATGGCTTAATCTCTTTGTGCCTCCAGGTTCCCGTTTGTCAAACAGGGATCATAATCATCTCATACTTCTCTCAGCCTGTATTTTAGGTCAGTTCATTTCAAACAAATCTTACAGATTTCCTGTTCAGCCAGTTGCTTTTACCTGAAGGTATAACAGATAGACAGAAACTGGATTTGTTTCTGCCAATGACCAAGCAGATAACCAGGGGAAGGGTGTTCAATGCAGAGAGAATAGTAGTTCCAGAGCCCCGAGGCTTACAAGGGCCTGGCCAGTGTAGGGAGTGGGGAGGCAGTGGCTGGAGGCCAGGGTGCATGGAGGGTAGAGGTGACCTGACTCGTCCGAGCCTCAAACACTATGCACAGGGCTCTTTGTAATGGATGAGGACGCCACGCTTCAGGACCTGCCCCCCTTCTGCGAGTCGGACCCTGAGAGCACAGATGGTGAGTGTCCCAGGTTCTACTAAGCTCCAGGTGTGGGGGTGGAGGCAAGGACAGAGGATGAAGTCTACTCTCTCTTCCAGATGGCAGCCTGAGCGAGGAGACCCCCGCTGGCCCCCCAGCCTATTCAGTGCCCCCGGCCTCAGCCCTGCCCACACAGCAGTACGCCAAGTCCCTGCCTGTGTCCGTGCCTGTCTGGCCCTTCAAGGAGAAGAGGACAGAAGCACGGTCCTCGGATGAGGAGAACGGGCCGGTGAGGGGCAGAATGGAGGAGGGTGGCATGAAGGGGTCAGAGCCACCTCCTTCAGGAAACAAACCCTCAGGAATGGGGGCCACATTTCACAGGATTAATCCTTTCTCCACCTTACCGGGCAGGTTCTTGGGCCAGAGCCATGCCATCTTAACCCTTGTAGTCTTATACTGGGTCCCAGTGCCTCGTTTTCAGGAACAGCTCCATTTACAGAATACATGCTATGGGCAAGGCACAAGGATTTTGGTATCCCCTCCATATGAGGAAACTGAGGCTCAGGGATGTCTGATCACATTCTACCCCTACCCTAAATATTCCTAACCCTGCCTGGATTTCATCGTATCCCCTTGTTCTCTGTTACTCCCACATGATCCTACACGTGGAGTTCCAGGGTTGACCTAGGTGGGTTGTCGTCGCTCATCACTGAAGCTCCCTGAAGCAGAGAGGAAACTGAGGCACCGAGAATCCATGTGACTTCCCCAGTACCTCAGCCTATAAGGATCTGAGCTGGCATTGGGACCCAGCTTCCTTTTGGAAAGGAGTGATGGGCTCCATAGGAGGAGGCCTTGGTCTCCCTGGCTCCCCCTTCCTAAATCCTCTCAGTGTCCTCATTTACACACCGGCAGGATCCACGCGCTTTTGCTCTCCGTATTTGCCACTGGTGGAAACACAAGATAATTAACTGAATGTTCAAGGCTTGAGTGCCGAGTCCTATGCTAATCTCTGAACAGGTTCAGGTCCAGCTTCTATCAGTGGCCTCTTCTATTCTTCTGGGGGCCAGGCCCAGCTCAGGGTGACAGGGGCCATAAGGTGCTGAGGCTGCAGGCAGAATGACAGGACCCCACGTGGCAGAGGCCACCACAGAGGGAATCCTTTCTATACAGTGCTGTCAGTATGATAGTTCACCTTTCCTGAGCAGTCACTGTGCTGATTTTCTCAGACCCTGTTATCCTGATTTTCTGGAGGGGAGACGGAAGCCTTTCACAGGAGGATGAAATCCCTGTGGACAGCCAGTGGGTGGCAAGCCCGATTGGCTCATGACTGAATCTCAAACCCAAATCCTTATACGTGAGACCCGGGTGCACACAGCCTGATGCTCAGCAGACAAACAGCACTTCCACTGTGTGAGAAGTAACTAGAACGGGGTTGGATAGGCAGTTGTATTTGTACATAGGTCCAGGTCAAGAAGGGGAGGAGAAAGGCAGGAAGGCTTTTTGGAGGTGGTGGTGTTTGAGTCAGGTAGGAGGGCCCTATGTAGAGCAAGACAGGATGAAGGGCTTTCTGGCCGCGGGCATCGCAGGGGCAAAAGTCCCAGGAGCGGGCCTGGAGCCCAGGGTGCAGGCATTGAAAGCCGAGGTGGGGGCCCCTGCGGACGCTGACCCTGTCCATGTCGCTGTCCCCACAGCCTTCCTCGCCCGACCTGGACCGCATCGCGGCGAGCATGCGCGCGCTGGTGCTGCGGGAGGCCGAGGATACTCAGGTCTTCGGGGACCTGCCGCGACCACGGCTCAACACCAGCGACTTCCAGAAGTTGAAGCGGAAATACTGAGGCCTAAGGAGGGAGTCTCCCGCCCGGAGTCCGCCCTGTCCCACACTACACCCTCGCCCCGCCCCTGGGGCCTGCCAATCCGAATCAGACTCCGGACCGGCTTCCCATGTCCTCTGGGCCAAGATTGACTAGTCCCAGCCAATCCCCGCCGGCCTTCCAGCCCACCATCTGCACGGAGAAGCGGGACTTAATCCAGTTTCCCAATAGGGGCTGTCCTCTTTTCCTGCCAGCGACAGGTTCTATTATGGGATTGGATCGCTTCCCGGATCCTCGTGGCTAGTTCTAAGCTCCATTGTTTTCTGCCTAGCGACAAGGGCTTTGTTCGCACCGCATTGGCTCCATCCTTGAAAGCGCACAGTCAAGCCCCAGGATTGGGTGGTGGCTATCCACTTGTCTGGTGAATTGGCAGCTGCTTCATTTGATTGACTCGAACCCTTTGAAGGTCGACCAAATCACTCAAAAGAGTCACACCTTTCTTGAGTTCTACCTAATTGGCTCCAGCTTCCTGGGAGCGTGGCCTAGCCCTCGTCTTGTGCCCAGGATTGGCCTGTGCCCTTAAATTTACGTTATTTACACTACTGGGGCTAAGGTCGTTTTGATTTACTAAGTCCTGACAACTGGTCCCTCTGGCCTCTCTGCTCTGGGGTGGCCCGATCCTTTTCCTGCGTCTGACACATTCAACTGGTTCCATCCCATAACAGCTTGCCAATCGAAGCCCCTCTTTGCATCCAGGACGATACCAGCTCCAGCCCCTCTCCCCCACCCCCACAGGTGCCTTAAAGGGCCCTCCTCCACCCAAGGTGGGGGTAGAGGCCCTCACTCTCCGGCCCCGACGTGGGGGAGAGAGTGGGGGGTGGGGATCGCGAGTTGAGAGGGGCGCTCTGAGATTAAAGAGTTACCTCTGTCAAGTATGAGGTGTGTGATGGATGTTCATTCAACAAACGTTCTGAAGCTTAAAGAGCAGCAGCTCATTCTCAGTGCAAAGTCGGAGAGTTGGAATTATTGCCCCAATTTTACAGGTAAAAAAGGTTCATGGGGTGGGAGGGATGATTCCAGTCATGTGTGACCATAGAGCCCCAGTTTTCGGGGCTTGGGGGAGGGAGTGATTGTCGAAATCAGAATGGTCTTTAAGCAGTCAGTCTCCTGATCCCATATAGACCCCAGCAGAGCTGAGGCTGGGAGTTTTCTGCCGTAAGACTGCTGGAGGTTAGAGGAGTGGTACCTGGTCTGAAGTTAGGGCTAGGTCAAAGTCAAGTAAACACGAACTCGCTGTCTCTAATTTGACTATCACCAGAGGAATGGTAACAATAGACAAGACTTAAACAGGGCAAACTAATTCCCAAACACTTTTATATATTATTTACATGCATTAACTCCTTTAATCTTCCTAGTAACCCCGCGAAGTAGAAATGATTTTCCCCACTTTATAATGAAAAAAACAGCAGCATCGAGGGTAGGGGTGCCGTCGGAGACGGAGGTATTTTTGACTGACAATTATCGTCAAATGGGAAAGAACTTCCGGCTGTAATATTTCCAGCAAAAGGAATGAAAATTAGTCGAAGGAGAATCTGAAACAGAGGATTCCCTGCCCCCTACTGGCCTGAGCCTCACACTGCAGGAAGAAAGATGAAGGTCAGAGCTATAGAGGGACCAAAAGAGCCCTAGGTCTAGAAGGGGCGGGGCTTCTAGCGGTGGAAGGCGCTAAGGCCCCACCCCCTTGGGTAGGACGAATCATTTCCGTTCGCCAGAAAGCAGAGGAAGTCGCAATAGGAGCTGTGGGCGGAGCTTCTCTAACAGGATCTTCCTGCTCGAAAGTGACGAGTGAGCCAAGAGCTGCAGGCGCAGGTACGCGAGGTCCGAGGCGGGAGCACGCAAGGTTCTCGGCCTTTACCTTGGGAAGTAGGAGTCCCGGCTCCCGAGTTTCAGGCAGGGAAGTAGTTGGGATTTCCCGAACCTTTAGCGGAGCAAGGGAATTCCTGGTGAAGGAGGCGGGACTTCCCGTAGCAATCTGAAGGCGACCTGCCACTCAAACCTATTTACTTACTTCCTCTTAGGCTGGTGCCCATGATGTCCGAGTTGGACGCCCAGGGCCGCCTGTGGCTGGAGAGCCCTCCTGGGGGAGCGCCCCCCATCTTCCTGCCTTCGGACGGACAAACTCTGGTCTTGGGCCGGGGACCTTTGACCCAAGTTACCGACCGGAAGTGCTCCAGAAACCAGGGTAGGCAGGGCAGGCCTGAGCTGGAGGGGGTGTGGCGTGCTTCTGTAGCTGGAACGTAGTCTGGGAAAGACAGTCAATTCAGTAAGGGACATGCTTGGCCACAAGGTCCCCTCTGGGGAGCACAGGAAGAGAAAGACTACTTGAGCTGCAACTAATACACCCCTGGTGGGGAGAGGATGAGCAGTTGTCACTGGGCAGAAAAGGATAGAAGGCGTCATGTTGATAAGTAGGCAGGGGTGGTAACGGGCCAAGCCCCGGACCTGCACCTAGCCACACTCCTCAGAGAGAAGCCACTTGTATCCAGAAAAATGCCCACTCTGTCCCTAGACAAGGATCAGCCTTGCAGGCAATCCTAAGTCTTTTATCTGGCTATTGCATGTCAGAGAGTGAGCCAATATCACTCAAGTTCATTTAGAAATGAACTGCCTCCTCCCCGCGAATGGCTGCTTAGCGCCATCCTGTGGCCATGCTCCCCAGTAACGTGGAAAGCAATCACTCATGGATGTAAATCCTGACTGTACCCTCTCAACCCTCAGTGGAGCTGGTCGCAGACACTGAGACTCGCACGGTGACTGTGAAACAGGTACCAGTTCCTCAGCAAGGCCTGGAGGTGGGGTCGGGGAGGAATTGCAGCACAGCAGGGAACAGGCCCACTGGGGACATCTGGCGGGAGGGCAGCAGGTGTGGCCAGTAAAGAAGTCCCAAGTTGTTGCCTGCTTCAATGGCGTATCCACATTTAAATTGGGTAAGGCCTGGCACCTGTAACTTTTCCAAAGCCTTGATTAGTAGTACGCAGTGATGAGGTGGGGCTTAGAGATCTGATTGGCAGGTGGAGAAAGGCCCGCCTTTTCCTGGGCTCATTCTTTGGAGGTTACTGCTAGGAGCAGAGCCAGTCCCAGCTGTTTCCTCTTCCTCCACAGCTGGGAATTAACCCCTCAACTGCCGGGACCAAGGAGCTGAAGCCGGGGTTGGCGGGCTCTCTGGGGGTGGGCGACACGCTATATTTGGTCAATGGCCTCCACCCGCTGACCCTGCACTGGCAAGAGGCTGGCACACCAGAATCCCATCCAGATACTCTACCTGGCACTCCTCCCGTGACTCCAAAAGAGGAAGAGGAAGAGGGTATTGAACAGCAGAAAAAACTGCGGAAGTCATCCCCCTGTTGGGAGAGCTTTGAGAAGCTGCTGGTGTTCACAGCACCCGGGGTGAAGCCCCAGGGCAAGGTGAGAGACCCCGAGTTTGCTGTGTGCCCCTGAGCAGGTCACTCAACCTTAGCCTCCACTTTTCTGAGAAATGGACCTGATAAGAAATCCAGAGGCTGTTGTAAGCATCTGGGGAATTGATGTCAGCTCCTGCTTGACTCACAGGAACCATTCCATAACCACAGCGATGATTGGGATCCTTTTAGCAGGAGCTGTGTGATGATGTTTCTTAGGTTCAGAGAGACTCGAGTTCAAGTGCTATTACAGCCCTCTCTCAGAGCCCCATTTCTCTCACCAGTAAAAAAGGAATCCAGGGCGAAATGATGCAGAGCCCAGTGTGCAGGTAGTACCCATATAAAACTTAGCTCTTGCTTTCTTTGCATGGCTATTAGCCCTTTGAGGTGGAGACAGCCAGGGGAGGAGCATGAATCAGGCATGAATCCCATTTTAAAGATTGGGATTCTGAGTATTATACGAGTAGATACAAAAGGGAAGATTTGAGGCTCTGCACTCAGGTTTTTGGGATGGTCCTTATTGCCTGTCCTTGCATAAGAATGTACAGGCTGACTCAATTTCTCCATATTGTAAGAGGCTGAGGGTCAAACATAGTCCCTGCTTTGCAGGGTTGATGTGAACCAGCCTGTGAATAAGATCAGAGTCACTGCTATTGTTCTTTCCTTGATGATGCCAGGTGGCCGGCTTTGATCTCGATGGGACCCTCATCACCACACACTCTGGGAAGGTCTTTCCCACCAGCCCCAGTGACTGGAGGTGATAAGAGGCAGAGGGGGTGAGTGAGGCCACCTCAGGGCCCCAGGTCACCTTGCTGCTTCCCTGCCCACCCTAGGATCTTGTACCTAGAGATTCCACGTAAGCTCCAGGAGTTGGCTGCTGAGGGGTACAAGGTGTGTGCCTGTGTGCATGCTTGGGTAAAGGCTCCTGGGCAGGCTGGGGCATGGTGAGGAGGGCACTGGGTGACACCCATCTGCTCCCTAGCTGGTGATCTTCACCAACCAAATGGGCATTGGGCGCAGGAAGCTGCCAGCAGAGGAGTTCAAGGCCAAGGTAGAGGCTGTGGTGGAAAAGCTAGGAGTCCCCTTTCAGGTATCACTGGCTGCAAGGAAGGCTGAAGGGCAATGTGGGAGGTAAAAGAGACCCAGAGAGGTAGAACAGGGAAGGGAGATCAGGGGCGGGGAGGGGGCCAGGGGAGGGCGGGGGCAGGACAGGATACTAGAGGGGTATAAACCCGTGAGAATGGGTGACAGGTACTCAGAGAGAGGGGGAAAGGCCCTGGTTGGGGTTATACTGACAGAAACCCATCATAAACAAGTTCTAGGGCATTCTCCTTGAACAGTGAGTTCATGTAGCATCCCTGGGTCCTAAATGCCTCAAAGGGCTCTGGGTGCTCAAGGAGCTAAGGGTGGTGTCTGATGCTGCCCTATCCACAGGTGCTGGTGGCCACGCATGCTGGCTTGTACCGGAAACCGATGATTGGCATGTGGGATCATCTGCAGGAACAGGTGAGGGCACCCCACCCCACCCCCATGGTCATGGTCCTTGTCCTCTGTCATCTCTCCTCCCCTCTCTAGTTTAGCTGTCATGGCTTAGTATCAGTTTGTGAAGTCAGTGCTCTTAAACTGAAAACCAGAGTACTGGAGAGATCACTTGTTAACTCATTCATTCATGTGTACATTGTTCTGCAGCTTGAGTTGGTTATTAGTAAAGAGAATTGACCTGCTGGCTTTT
Organism: Lyroderma lyra; assembly: GCA_004026885.1. Lineage (NCBI taxonomy): Eukaryota > Metazoa > Chordata > Mammalia > Chiroptera > Megadermatidae > Lyroderma > Lyroderma lyra. The sequence goes on along the minus strand of PVJL010001366.1, from coordinate 11,356 downwards.
GCTCACCTGTCAGGGAGGGTATGGACTAGACACATGGGAGGCAAGGCAGCGAGATCAGACAGTGGGAAGCCGTCTGAAGTGCCTGCCATTGAAGAGCTGTTGGTGGTGAGGGAGGGAGCCAGGTGCGTGTCTAGGTTCCAGAAGAGCCTTCCATGCTGGAATCACAGCAAGTGAAAAGGTCCTGAGCCCATTGTTTAGGGACAGCCAGTGAGGCCAATGAAGGGGTGAGGGTGGGCCAAGAGGTTAGAGTGAGCAGGGGTCAGACATGTGGGCCAGGGTGCAAACTTAACATTTCATTGGCAAGAAAGCTCCTGGGAGGGATGCCCACAGAACTGGGACCTGGTGCCTTTTGGTGCTGAGGGGAACAGATGGGGTGAGGACAGAAGCCCTGACACCAGCAAGGACTAAATAATCCAGGGAAGACACTGGTGTAAGAAAGGGAGCCAACAAAGCTTGCTGGCAGACTGAACGTGGGTACCAGAGGTTAGGGATCCGGCCCAATGCTTAGCAGGGTCAGCACTGCTCTCACTGACACGGGAGCAGGTTTCTCAGGGCGTGGCTCCTTTCCTTTCCCAGGCCAATGCGGATGTGCCCATCTCCATTGGGGACAGCATCTTCGTGGGAGGTAAGAGCCAAGAAGTGTGTGGCTTCTTAGGACTGATTTGGGGGGTGGGGAGCACAGTGATGCTGGTCCTCAAGGTTGCTGGAGTCCAAGGTGTGTCCTGTGTACACTGCAGATGCAGCTGGACGCCCACCTAACTGGGCCCCAGGGCGAAAAAAGAAGGACTTCTCTTGTGCAGACCGTCTGGTGAGTCCCACCTTCCTGCCCAAACTCACCCCCCACCCAGAAGCCCAGCCCTTGTCTGACCTTTGTCCTCCCCCCAGTTTGCCCTCAACCTGGGTCTGCCCTTCGCCACACCAGAGGAGTTCTTCCTGAAGTGGCCAGTGGCCAGCTTTGAGCTCCCAACCTTTGACCCGGTGAGGCCTATGGGCAGGAGTAGGGACTGGTGGGGAGAGAAGGGGCGGGAGTCTCACTTCTGTTTTCTGTCTCCCCTCCCTCCCAGAGGACTGTCTCTCCCTCAGGGCCACTCTGCCTGCCCGAGTCCAGCTCCCTGTTGAGCTCTGATCCTGAGGTGGTCGTTGCAGTGGGATTTCCTGGAGGTGAGACACTCTTGATTCCTGACCCCCAGGAGCTCTGGTTCCTCTGGTTCCAATTGACACTAATCTCCCCCATTAGCCGGGAAGTCCACCTTCCTCCAAAAACATCTTGTCTCTGCTGGATATGTCCACGTGAATAGGGTAGGACCCTGGCTGCACCCCATCTGTCCATCTTCCTATGCAATCTGTTCCCCTTGCATCTCTGTCCTCTCAGGGTGTCCCCCCTCACTGGCCCCATCCCTGGCCCTGATCTCCTTGTGTCCCCCAGGACTCTCTGGGCTCTTGGCAGCGCTGTGTGACCATGTGTGAAAGAGCTCTGAAGCAAAGGAAACGGGTGGTGATTGACAACACAAACCCAGATCCCCCTAGCCGGGCCAGGTACCAGAATCCCATGGGAGGCCACTGTAGGGTCGGCCCAGGGCCCCTGACCAGCCTGGCCCCTTACTGGCTCCCATAGATACATCAAGTGCGCCCAAGATGCAGGTGTGCCCTGCCGCTGCTTCCTCTTCAGTGCCACCCTGGAGCAAGCGCGCCACAACAACCGGGTGAGGGCCATGCCCTGCCGCCCTTCCCCACTACACATCCCCACTCCTGTCAGACCTGACCAGCCTGTCCTCTGCCCCACAGTTCCGGGAGATGACGGACTCCTCTCATGTACCTGTGTCTGACATGGTTATGTATGGCTACAGGTAGGCACATCCAGGGTAAGCAAGGGGAGGCCCAAGTGGGCTCCCCCTCCCCTAACCACACTCTGCCACCAGGAAGCAGTATGAGGCCCCAACGCTGGCCGAAGGCTTCTCAGAGATCCTGGAGATCCCATTCCGGCTACATCTGCAGCCCCAGCTTGAGCGGCTGTACCGTCAGTTCTCTGAGGGCTGAGCCCGTTCCTCCCCGTCATCCCCCAATAAATGCAGTTTTTTTAAAGCATGCCCGGTATGTTGTTGGGAAGGGTGGGCCACCCAGCTGGGAGCTGGGCTGAGAGAGCAAGCCTGGAGCTTCTGGGACAGGCATGGATATGGACTCTTCCCTGAGTCAAGCAATCAGGCCACCTCAGGACTAAATGCCTCTCCTGCCAAGGGTAAGAATTAGGCTCTCAAGGCCATGGCTGCAGGCACTCTACATGGTGGTTGGTGGGCTTTTAAAAGACTTTATTGGGGTAACGTACATGGACAGGGACTGTCCTTGGGAGACATCTCAGGACGCTATCCTCCATCTCACTGGGCAGTCTCCAGGGGCCCCTGCTCAGAAGCATCTGACCTGGGGTAGAGGAACAGTGGGAGAAACTGGAAGGGGACTCCCAGGAACTCCCATTACTCAGACCAATGTGCCTATAGGGCCCTGGGGAACAGGGAAGGGCTCCCTGCAGGTTCCCATCCCTTCCTGTGGGGAGGGACCACTGGGGACTGTGGTGCTTCTCACTCACTTTGCTCTGCATGTCTCAAGGCCAGGGTTACCCTGAACTCCCAGCATATCCAGCCCACACTCTACCCAGCTGCCACTCACCAGTCTCAGCGGGGGCCACGTCTGTGACTCCTGGAGGGCCCAGCCTGGGGGTGGCCACTAACCCCCCATCTGTGGGGCAAGGAGCCAGGGAGGAGAGTGAGCAGTGGAGGGGCTAGAGGTGAGAAAGGCGTTGGGGGCTGTTCTGGCCTCATTCCTCCTGCCTCACCCCTCGCTGCTGTTGCTCCTGCTCCAGGTTCCGCTGCAGGACCTGCTGCTGATTGGCGATGATGCGCCGGATGCCATTGACAAAGTTGCCCTGGTCATGGGGGATGAGGCCGATGAAGATCTTCTTCTCCGAGGAGTACAGCAGCATGAGCACACGCACCTCGCAGGATGCCTTGTAGGAGAAGTGCACGCAGCCAGCCTGGTGGGTAGGCAGGGCGGGCGTCACAAGTGTTCCTCCTATCATAGCAGGCTCAGACCACACAGGCCAGTTTCCCCACAGACAGAGGCAGACATGTCAATAACTAACTACTCTGTTCTCATGGCTGTACGACTACACATGGGAACACAGAGGCCCAGTGGGTTCTGTACAGAGGAGGGCCATGAGCTCTGAGGACACTGCAGCACCTAGCTGGAAATGGGGTTGTGATCTACGTTCTTCCCATCTACTTCCCTGGCTCCTCCCTCTCCAGTCCCAGGATCACCAGCCCCACATCTCGGGTGGGCCAACCCAGGCTGAGAGTTCAAGGGCTCAAAGGTCCCCAGAGCCAGGAGGGGCAGCACTGGCCCTGTGTGCACCACCTAGAGGATAGTGGTGACAGGTCTCCAAGAAGTTCTCTGGAAAGCCCAGGACACATTCCCCTTGCCATATCTGAGCCAATAGCCAGTGGCCTGACCTGGTCCCTGAGGGAGCAGAGAGGGCTGGCCTGGGTTCAACGGGCTATTACAGTAGCCCTTAAGGTAGTCCTATGCTTTTAAATGTTTTTTTAATACAAAAGTAATATATAATTAGCCCCTCAAATACACAACTGCGTGGCTGTGATTACTTTGGCTGATTTAAAAGAAATAGTTACTCTAGCGATAGAAGTTATCCCTACATAGCACACAGCAACAACTTTGATTTAAAAGCAAGGGAGACTGAGGCCCGATGCTGATGGGGCTGAAAGTTGACAAGCCTTCCTGCCTGGCAAAGGGCCTTCAAGAGCCTCAGGTTTTCCACTGGAAAACATGGAGTGACAACAGTGCCATGTTGCTGGGAAGGGGAACAGGAGGAAGGTGGGAGTATGGACCTGGGAGCACAGGTGCAGGGGACAGGCCTCAAAGGCCCACACCAGAATGGGTTTGAAGTTCTCGCCCCGGCACCTGATGGCACTGCCTGAGCCTCAGTTTCCCTATCTGTAAAATGGAGTAAGGATGGCAGAGAGCTCCAGGGGAGCTGTGTGGACTGGGAGCCAGCACATGCGCAAGCACACAGCAAACATGACATTACTATGGGCTGCCATTACTCTCCCCAGCTGGTTCTGGGGATAGCATCCCTCTGATTCATCTCATTTGCTTAACCCCAGAGTGACTCTGGCTGTTTATATCCTACAGGGCCTTCCCTTCTGGCCCACAGACCCACTCACAAAGCCATTGTCCATGATCCGGCACAGGCTCTTCAGCGTCTCCAGGTCCTTGGTGAAATGGAACTGCACCAGGCGGGAGTTCCGGAACAGTGGCACCAGCGTAGTCTGCAGGGAAACCGGAGGCAGCTCCGTGAGGCACAGTAGCCCAGACAGTCCAGTCACATTGCCCTGCCCCTCATCCTTCCCTGCAGGGTGGCTGGCAGAGGCTAGGGGCCTCACCCCAGCTTAAATCTCACACAGGTCCTGTGACCTCTCAAAACCAAGCCTATGGGACTCGCCTACCTCCACGTGCTAGGCAAGCCAACCTCCAGCCACATGGCCTTTGCACCTGCTGTCCCTCCATCCAGAAAGGTCTCTTCCAGCTGGCAACTCAGGGCTAGAGAAGTGTCCTTGCCTCCCCAGGCCCACACCTGAGCCCGTCCTCACTCACCAGCAGCTGCTGCGGGATGAGCTGCATGTACAGTCTCCTTGGCCACTGCTCAGTTCTCCTGTGGGCACGAGGGGACTAGAGTCAGCAGGCCAGGTCTTGCGGAGACGATGCCTCCGCCCCTAGCCCGACACTCACAGGATCTCCCCTTGGTTCACATAGATATGCGATGGCAGCCACCTCTTAGACCGACTGTTGGGCTCAGGCCTAGGCTTTTGGGAAAAGGAAGAGGGGAGACATCAGGAGTAGGTGGTGTACTGGTCCCAAGGTGACCCAGGCCATCCCAGGGCTCACCTCCTGCCACTCCATGACTCCACTCCATGCCAGGAACTTGTTGTTGACGATCTGGACTGGGCCGGCAACACCACCAGGTCCCAATGCCTGCGTGAGGACATAGGTAGCCTGTTGCCCCAGGAGTTCCCAAGGGGCTTCTGGGAAACCCTGACGCTGATCCAGCCCATTTGTCCCAAGCCTGCCTATCACTTGCCCTCACAGTCCCAGCCTGGCCTCCACCTGCCCTGAAGACCCTCACTCCAGCTTCCTTTCTAGCTTCTCAGCCTCTAGTCCACAGCCCCAGAGGCTCTTCAGAGTTGGCCCTGCCCCTTGCCTGAACACAGTCCACCTATGGCTCAAAATGCCTGGCATAAGTCCCAGCCCCTCCACCTGGGGTACACAGCCCACAGGGTCTGCCTGATAGAACTCTAAAAAGTTGTTGCACAAGCTGGGATACTTTCAGGAGAAGGGAATACTACTAAAAATTGGTAAGAGGTGAACCAAGATGCAGTCACCTTCCAAGGCTTCCCATTCTCATACCACCTCCCAGCTCCACACTGAGTCCTTCCACCCAGGAACCTCCCTTGGTTGTCCCACCTTTCAAAGCCTCACTGGCATGCATGCCCAGTGCCTGGGGTCCAGGGGTGCACCTGTTTGCGGGTGGTGATGACCTGCCGGATGGCATTGACAAAGCCACTCTGGTCGTAGGGGATGAGGCCCATGAAGATCTTCTTCTTGGACGAGTACAGAAGCATGAGCACGCGCACCTCACAGGGGGAGATGTGCGGGAAGAGCATGCAGCCCGCCTGGGGGGGGGGGGGGGGAGGTCGTCAGGGACCCCAGAGAACTGCCAAGGAGATCAGATGTTCCTTCCCAGTCACCTGATTCTGCCTCTGTCATAAGGACAGTAGTTGTCAAATTCAACCTCAAGGTCCCCAAACAAGGTGTGCAGTGAACACACGTCATTCCAAGAGTGTGTGAACGTGCAGCTCAGCAGCCTCACCAGGACTTTGAGGTCGGGGCTGAGGCCTGGGACCGTCATTTGGGGTGTGATGACCAGTAGGGCCTCATCTCCCATCCACACTGCCCTCTGATGCTCTGTTCCACAGAGCCGGGTAAAGGTTGTTGCCTGTGCAGAGCAGCTGCCAGGAAGGGCCAGCCTGGCTCGGCTTCCTCTTAGCTATGTGACCCAGGGCAAGTTACTGCGGATTTCTGGTCCTCAGTTTCCCTATTTGCAAAATAGCATGACAATAGTGCACACAATAAATGCCACATAAATGCTCCTTACATGAGATGCTAGTGCTTCCTTGGTGGGATGTGGGAGAACATGAGCATCACAGAGTCCCCACTGGGGGTGTCAGACAAAAAGGCTGGCACTTCTGAGAACACTGCCTGGGGCCACCTGCCTGACTTCTCTCATCCCCAGCTCAAGTCCTGAATCCACTCATTCATGGAAACTGCCCCTGGCCTTCTGACCCACATGTAGTCAGCCCTCCCAGACCTACTAGAACCCAGAGTATGATCAAGAGGAAATAGAGGGTGACAACCATCTTCCCTGCAGCCTAAAGGCTGGGCACAGAGTAGATCCTCAGCAAACAGTGCTGAGTGAAGGGGTAACCAGTTAGGCAAGAGACCCCATACCAGTCACACCCTCTGGTCTATCCAGGCCCTGAGGGAAATGGGATTAACCTGGACATCTGGGGTCAGGACACACACAGCACCCCCTGGAGGTGACAGACTATCCTAAAGGGCAACTGGAACTGGAGAAGACCCCAGGGCCAAGTACTCTGGGCTTCCTAGGCAGATGACTCACTCCCACCTTGTGCCAGCCCTCCATAGCACCTGCCTCCTTCCACAACCAGACCCCTGGAAGGGCGCTGAAACCAGGCAGACCTTGGGCTGCAGGGGCCATGTCAAATTTCACTGACATCTGCATCCAAATCCCAAACTGACAATCTCAGGAGCTCGTATTTACTGAGCAGTTACTATATGCATTCAAATCACTGCCTTAAGCACTGGACCCCAATTCACACTCCTCCCACTGCCCATTAGTCCCACTTACCAGTGAGGAAACTGAACCCAGCACAGACCAGTCTCCCCGCTTCCTGGTTCACTCTTTCCCAAACCACCTCATTTATCACATCCCTACCACCTTGCTGGGTCCCAGAATGGCTGACTAGTCCTGCACTCACTTTTCCAATGGCCAGTTAGCTGGGCCGGACACAGGAGCTTGAGGCAGGTGGATACCTTAACTCTGCTCCAGAGAATTTGAGACCCTAATTACAGACCCTAGTTACCACGAGAGTAACTCCCTGCCCCACGGGAGAGCTGGCTGGGGCCCTGGCCTTGGATTGTCCCAGCAGAGCTAACTCCTGCTGCACTTGTCACCAAAACGCCAAGAGTGACCCCTGCCCTCAGTCACCCACCCATGCCCACCACCCGACTCACGAAGCCGTTGCCCATGACGCGGCAGAGCCCCTTGAGGGAGTCGCAGTCTCTGTTGGTGAAGTGAAACTGCGCCAGCTGCGAGTTGCGGAACAGGGGGCCCAGGGTGGTCTGGGGGCAACAAGGGGACAGCTGGGTCACTGTTGGGGATGGAGGTGCTCTGGGGAGCGAACTGGGGGTACTGGGGGTGGGTCTCACCAGCAGCTGCTGCGGGATTAGCTGCATGATCAGCTTCTGTGGCCACTGGTCCGTCTCCCTGTAGGAGGAGAGAGTCAGAGGAGGCCCCCAGCAGCCCAGCCACCCACTTGCCCACCCGCTGGTCACTCACAGGTTCTCGCCCTGGTTCACATAGGCCTGGCAGGGGAGGATCCGCTTCAGCTTTGCGGTGGAGTCAGAATAGGGTCTGCGCTTCTGTGATGGGAGCAGGAGGGTTCATTGGACACAGCCCAGACACCCACAGGGGCAGACAGGACCCCTGAGGCCACCCCAGCCTCACAGAGACTCACAGGGGACCTGAACAGACTGCTCACCTCCTGCCACTCAAGGACGCCACTCCAGGCCAGAAGCTTGTTGCTGAGCCGGTGCTCACCTACTGCCAGACCCCCGAGTGCAAGCCCAGGCGAGGAGGGCCCGATGGGACCCAGGGCCCCGAAGACCCGGGCACCTTGCTGTGGCAGAAGGGTGGGGAAATAGGCTGAGGGACCCACAAGGGCAATCTGTTCCCCACATACCCCAGAGGGAACATCCTAATGTTCAGACCCAAGTTTCCTGCTCAGAATTGCCCATGGCCAGGTCCAAAGCCATGTCCCAACCCATTATCCCAGAGATCAAAACCCCAAGTGACTGACCCCCACATCCTTCTCCTGCCACCATCCAAAGACCACTCCCCCCAGAGGCAACTTGTCAACTCAACACGGGCCCATGCAGGGTCCCTGAAAACCACTAGCCTGCTTCTCCCTCTAACCTTTGCTCCAGTAGTGCTCTGGGCCTGGAATACCATCTCACCCACTCACTCTCTCAGCTTTAACGATTCTTGGTCCCTCTACTGGGACCCAACTCAGAAGCCAGCTCTCTAGGGTCCAAGGCCTCCTCTAAGCCCCCACAATGTACAAGCTAGCCTGGGCTGTATCTGTCTGCACTGGTTTGCCTCATCCCACCGACACTCAAAGTCCTTCAGAGGCTCCTCATGACTATCAAGAGAAACTCCAGACTCTCCCTCTGGCTCCCACCAATCTTTCCAAGTAATTGCTGGCCCTATGTCTCTCATGCATCCCAGATTACAGCCATGTCAGGGTGACCCCAGGGAGGCAGAGACCAGAACCACACATAGTATGGAACCATTCAGGGAGGTGGAGAGACATGTGGATGAGGCAGTGAGACAATGCCTGGAGGGATCTCAAACACTGTCTGAAGACCATTTGCAGAACACCAGAATGTTCCAGCAAGGAAAGCTACACATTCTACTCAAAGTACTTTTCCAACCATCTTTTTTTTAAACCAAAAACAACTTAAAGCAAACAACAGAAGACTTTGGACAGCCTGGCAGTAGGAACCCCATGAAAAACTCACTAGTAAGTGCCTCCAGGCAGCAAAAGAAAAAAAATGTATCCTAATGGTTGTTACTTTCATCTTATTACTAGTGGGCATATCCAAATTTCCTATAAAGCACATAGATGTCTTCTGTCCAGAAAAAGAACAGGCAGGAAAAACTTTATATTTGGGGTGGCTTAGAAAGCAAAAAATCCCGAACATGCTCTCCATCTGAGCAGGTGGTTCTAGGATCTGGGCAATCCTATGAAATGAGGAAGAAAACCTGAGCGCAAGAATATGCTGATGTGTACTTAATGGTGGAGTGTGCATAAGATGGAGAATGGGTATGGAAGCCCTGGGTTTGTAAAAACCACAGGTGGAAGATACACCGTCTGAGAAAATGTAATTAAGGCACCCAGCTGGAGGATCCAGGTGAAAATACCTGTGGACCTAGTCAGTGTTAAGGATCCAGGAGCACGTGTTTAAAAGTCAATTTATTTGGGAGCCCTGGCCCATCACTCAGGACTTGAAAAAAGTTTTGATTTGGAATGCAAAGACCAAGGACACTTGCCTAAACCCAGGATCATCTGCAACAGCAGGATGCACATATCAAGGTGGGAGAACCACTTTCAAGGGCTAGGCTTAAGTGCAACTCTAAAGCAAATCTCCCATCTGGGCAAGTGTGTGCACAATTTAGCTATGTCTCTGACATTTGTTTTCAGCACAGGAAAGCCTGTTTAGTACTTGGAAGGGTTGAAGTGTTAGTGACAATGGATGTTTAAAAGACCCAAGAAATGCCTCTGAAAAACTAAATGTTAATACCAACAGAAGGGGGAAAGAAAATGGAAGAAAGGGGAATGCTTAATTTTGAGAAGGTATTCAGAGTCTGGATATCTACGTTTAAGATCCGATGAAGCTTATTTAAGGCTTGTGTGGGGCAATGTAGTTAAGAAGCGAGCCTTAGCGCCAGCCCAAGGGTAAAATACACATCTGGGCAAGTGTGTACAAGGTGTGGCTGAGCGTGAAACGTCAGGACTTTGTGGCTTTACCGTTCCAGATACACTTTATTAAACATTTTCAAAGTTACGTGCATGTTTTAAGACGGGGGAAGCGTGTGTAGTAGCATCACGTATCTGCAAACCTGGATGTTTACGTTTAAGGTCTGGGCTTGTTGCAATCTGTAAGGGCATCCCACAGCTGAGAGCGCGTGCAATCCTGGACGCACACGCCACGGGCCGCTCCCAGGTGCAACACCTAGGCGCGCGAGGGCAAGACGCGGCCCCTCTCGCCGCCGTCGTCCAGCCCCTTCCCCCATTTCCAGATTTCTTGCCCGGAGACCAACTTTAGAACTACAAAAAAAAGGGCACACGCCGGCTGTCGTCCACTCGCCCCTTACCCCGTGTTAAACTGGGCGGCGGAGTCAGCAGTAATTTGAGCCCTCCCCACTCCTCCCACCCCGGCCCGAAAGCGTAACAAAGAGAACACGGCGCGTACCACCGGGGTGTACCACGAGGAAACCAAGCCCCTGGCAGGACCACCCTTCAGGTCAACCCAAGAGACCACAGAGAAGAGGGGGCCGCGGACAAAGACACGAGCCCGGGGGCGGGGCCATAGAAGGCACTGGAAAAAGGGCGGGGGGCTCACCATGGGAGGGGCCGAGCGGGCCCGGATCCGCGGCGGCTGCGGGCCCCGTGGGCTGGCAGGCCAGGAGCGTGAGCGGGCAGCACGCACCGTAAGAGGCCGCGGGGGGCGGCCGCGACCCCCGAGGGGGCCCCCAGCGCCGGAGCGGTGCGGGGCGCGGCGAGGACGGACCATGACGGGCGAGGGCCGAGAGAACTGGGTGATACCACGGACCGCGCGGGGGGCTGCGGGCTCTACCAACTGAGGGGCGCGGGCGCGCGGCTTTCGGGGGAGACGGACTGGGCTGTACCAATCACGGGGGACGCGCCGCCGGATAGGGGTCGCCGCGGCCGAACCACTGCGGTGAGCGGGGGAGCGCGGCGCATACCAAGAGCGTCCGCGAGAGGGCGTGGCCGGGGTATACCAAAATAGGACTGGGGGATCTTAGAAAACAGAGGCTGTGGGGCGGAGAATACAGTAGTAAGAAGAAACATTGGACCGCTCGAGCCGGGGTGGGAGGAACGGCGAAGACGTGCGAGAAACAACTTCGGGGCGGAGGCGTGGCAAGAGGGACCATACCAAAGGGTGGGGGGGTTAGATGAACGCAGAAAACGATACCAAGTTGGTTCTGTGCTGACGGGAGGGATACCGAGACACCTTTACCAAGTCCTGAAGAGAAAGAAGGAATAATGTGCCTGGGGGCGAGGGAACTTACCTAGAGGTTTGAAGCTACGGGTCGTACCATGCGTATGGGGAGGACTTCAGGTTTAAAGGCAGTGACGTGGCTAGGTGGGCAGGGGACCACAACTCCCAGCGGCCTCTGCGCGGCGTG